>JAGXCT010032882.1:0-82155 GCA_022495035.1 Philopotamus ludificatus
CGCGTCATATTGATTAGTTAAAAATCTAAAATATCGACCAAATTATGAAGCATATAAATAACTTTATTTATTCTTAGATCTATTTAAATAAAAAATGACAATATATTATTGAAGAATTTGTTTTGGTTATTCCATATATTAAGTTGTTATTGTTTAATAATTTAATATTTAATTTTTAATGGCTTCTTTGAAGCATATAGATAAAGATATATTCTTTATTATAGTACATATAATAATAATGTGCCATTAAAAATCGCAAAGATACACACAATTGAACTTGATGCTACGCAAATATGTCGCTCGCTTGTTTTTGTCCAAGTGTGATTAAATTCGAATTACTCAAAAAGTGCATCAAACTAGCAGGAGTTTTTTTATTTCCATTATTAATGCATATATTTTTTTTTGTTTTGACCAAACTACTTTTATCCGGATGAACCGTGTTAACATTTAAAAATCCAATCAAGGTAAAAGTTTTGGTTAATAAATATATTCGCAAAGTTTTTTCAAAAATGTAAATTTAAAATTACTGGATTGCAATATAGATGATATACGCTTTTATTTGATATATATAACATTAATATGCAATTAAAAACTGTAAAGATATACTCGATTGAGTTTGATACTACGATAATATTTCAATTGCATTTTTTGATAAAGGTTAACTTTAGAACCTTATATTAATAAAATAAACTAATTATAATAAAACAACAGTCACATATTAAACGTCAATATTTTATCTGTCATTTGCCTTATTTTAAAGCAATTTTTTATAAAAGCTTTTTTGGCAGTAAAACTCATAATTCCGTCCACTGTGCATCGTTTCGAATGTCTGCTTTTTGGATAGATATATATAAAATGCCATACTGATGAAACATGACTTGTAAAATAACCTTTTTCGGTTGGATATATAAATAATTTTAGGTGCTTATAATTGAACCTTTGTAATTTAATTATTAAATTCTTAGTAAATATTGCCAATAATAAACATTTTCAATTTATGATTACTTTCTAAATGAAATATATTTATTTTCAGCATTAATGCAATCGTAAAAAAATTTACCATCGCATGGCTATTCAAAATAATTTTAAATTAAACCAAGTGTATCATTAAATCGATAAATACAATAAACTACTATTAAAAAAAAAAGTTAAAAAATAAGCTTCAATCTTATGTTTATTATTTGTAATTTTCTTCTGAAATCGAATTTTCGTAAAAAGCATTTTTGGTAGTAGAATTCAAGATCTCTCCTATAGTGCAGCGGCTCTGGTCGATGGGGTCTATTTTGTATCAAATAAATGTATTAAAATAGACCCCAAACATTTCAAGTCAAGATATTGATAAATTCTTCGATAATACCTTGGCATTTGTTTTAAAAATGGATTTTTCTAAGAATAAAAATAGTTATTCATGATTTTTTTTCTCGCTCGCTTTATTATTTTTTTGCAATTGCTGAAAAGAAAGGGCAATAATTAATTTTATGTATTTTTCAGACGTTTTTTTTATATTAAAAGAGTTATTCGAGAAAGATCAAACACTTGGGGTCCCAAATTGACCCCATCGGCACGGCTAGGTTAACATGATATTGTATTAATCACTCTGTGTTTCTTTATATTCGAATAAAGTAAAGGATCGTTCTATCCTGGGCTAGAAAAAATCGCATTATCGTCTTTTAAAATTCATCAATATCTTGACTTGAATGGTTGTGATACCTGGAAGACCCCCTTCGAACGACGCGGTTGTTTTCGAGCCGTCGTGACGGATAAAAAACTGCTAAATTGAATCCGTATTAAACCTGAATCTTCAAATCGAGGCCGAGTAAAGCGAATAATAGTAGAAAAAATAACACAATATTACTTTTAATGAAAAGTATATAAAGGATCATAATTTTACCTGAGTATATATATTTCTCAGAAATATCAGGTATAAAAATAATTAATACTTTGATTTTTGTATGGTTAATTTTAACATCTTAACTAAGTCAAGTTATGAAAATATTTATATCTTCGTAATGAATATTTTTTTGTTATTTTCAAAAATATCCTTAATCCTTTAAGTGTTTAGTACGGCTGAGACACGGGCAGGGATTCAGGTACCAAATAATGTTAAGTACGGCTGGGACACGGGCAGAGCTCACTCGTCATTTGACCACTGCGCTAAATTTTTATTTGGGAATTTCTAAATCTTTTGTAAAAGTGTCATAAAAAATAAATTATAAAATATTAAATAAATATATTTTTCCATATTTTGGATAAAATTATTTGGAATGCATTCATAATGCATTACAAGAAAGGATCCAAAATAACCCACTTACAATTTCACCTGGATCTTATCAACTTATCTTAATTCCCCTTATTAGAAAAAAAATCCAAATCTATGCAGACAATGCGAGATTTGTTGGAATCGAAAAATAGACGATAAAAGAATAAGAAAAGAAACGAATTATTATTGCAAATAATATGCACTACAAATGCGTATTATTGTTTTAAACTAATATAACATTTAAAGCTAAATTATTGAATAAAAAAAATCAACGTTATAGGAATAGTAAATATTATTTTTATTAAACTGTCAAAGGGTTAAAACATTTGTAATGATTTAATAATAATTCTTTCCTATTATAAATAAGTAATTATTGTCTGTCGAAATAACTGTTAGAAGAAGTATCACCTCCGGATCCCTGATCAGTTCTAAATATACCTCATACGTTAGAGATGTTATAAAATTTAAATGTCGATTTATTAAATCTATTTTGTTAATAAAATTGTATTTTTTTATGTCTCGTTTTACGCGGTTTTCTGGAACCTATCCCCTTACTTTATATGAGCTCGAAGTCTCGATTTACGCGGTTTCTATTTACGCGTTTGTTTCTTGGAACGTATCTACCGCGTAAATCGAGGGATTGGTGTTTTGTTATCATCATTATTGTTAAACATCGAAATTGAATCTGTGTACTCATAAAAAAATAGTAAAAAATGGTTTTGTGAAAAATTGATTAGTTTTTTAAAAGAAAATGGCGTCATCAATAAAAGCGTCAGATATTCGTACGACGCCCATGGACTTGGGCGTCGTAACGAGCGGATTATAATCATAGGATCATTTCCCTTATTCATCATTCGCTTTGTCTTGGTCAATTAAGACCCTATTGATGACAAATTCCAAACTCCAAAAACCATCACTATATAGTAGTATAGCGAAGAAACGCTACGATTCATTTATTGTAGCTAACGCCATCTATCGACGTTTCAAAATATTAAGAAAAAAAATAATGCCTAATATTTAGGACAGAAATTAATGTTTTTTTAAACCATCTTAATAATAAATTAAAATAAGGAACGCAGCTAGAGTGCACCAGGTGTCGACGAAATGAAACTGTTGGAAAACTTTCGTGTTAAAATGTTGCAACTGTATGCAAATTAAAACTATTGAAACTAACTCTCGAGCCAAAAACAATTATAGAAAATTAAACAGATTCCCTGAAAATTGTTTCACACACACTTGCATTTTTTTCATCATTATAAATCATTTTATCGCCACGAACACATAATTGCAACGTTGTACAATATATTGTGTCACAATTAATTTATTTTGAAAATATTGCTCTCAGCCATGCGAGCTGAAAATTAATTAATCATTCGTGATTTGCTGAAAACTCTAATTAAATATTTTTACAGCCGCATATTGCTTCAGACACGGGGGAATTAAAAAAAACTGCCGGGGTTAATCCTCGAGGATTTGTTTTATCCGGCAGTCGTAAACGTTTATTGATATCCTCAAGGAACTCTAATAGCTTTTTACTGCTTAAGCACTAGTTAGCTCCAAGTTAACTGGTTCAGGGAGCAAGGCACGCAGGGTTTTAATCTCTGGGCTTATTTGCTTATTACACAAACTAAAACTGTTTTCCATAACCCAGTGTCCGGGTCAGTCCGGAATTAACTATAAACGAACCGATTACTACAAAAACAACAAATATATATTTAATTTCGTCTCTGAAAAACATCTGTACATTTTCCGGCATATTGTGTCTGAAACTCGCGGTATATAACATGATTATGCACTTGGATGTAAATTTAGTTTGAAACATGGCGACATACTTCATAATTACAGGACAATAAAGGACACCATGCAAATGGTGATAGCTGAATGCAATAACGGGCGAACAATGGAAGCTGAATAGATGCAATCGGTATTGTGAACTAGATTTTACATAAATCCTCTAAACCGCAATTGTTTTCGGATCGCTGTAGCGCAATATGATAATGGATATTATAAAATATAGACAGTTATTGTTAGTGTTATCTGCTAATGATATAATTTTCCATGTTATTTCAGATGAATATGTATTGTTATAATTTTGACATACGAGCTGTTTATGTGAAATAATACTTAGCCTCATGAGAAAATGTTATTACGATTATTGAACAATATTATAATTATAATTTTATATTGAAGAGTAATTAATCTTCCTGTTTTTTATTACATCCTAGACCAGTGATGTCAATACGCGGCCCACGAGCCGCATGCGGCCCAGTTCATTTTGTTTGCGGCCCTATTGGAGTTTTCATCCTTCTCCAAAAGTTAATTTCATTTCCAAAAGGGCTGATTTCATTTGCAAAAAGATTATTTTATTTGCAAAAGGATGAATTTCATTTGCAAAAGGGTGAAATTGACTTGCAAAAGTTTCAAGTTTCTCTAGAAAATGAATAAATAAAAATAAAAAAAAATAATTGTATATCATTTAGCTCTAAACTTGAAAACCATAAAGGGTGGGTTGAATTATGGGGAGGGGGGGGGAGTAGGTTGAATTACATATGACATTAATTAATAAATTGTTTTTAATAGGTTTTGTTTTTATTCGGCCTACCACATACTGGTAATTTTTTATTTGGCCCATCAAACGATTTCTGTTGGACAACACTGTCCTAGACAATAGCAGCTCGTCCATATATACCAGGGGTGAGCAACCCGCGGCTCGCGGGCTGCATGCAGCCCGCCACACTTTCTCTCGCCGCCCTTCAAAGATTTTACATTTTGAGTGAAAGCGTGTCGTCTATATCTGCAAATATATACCAATTAATGGCAAAGAAGCAATGCCAAATTTGTCATTAACCAAGCCGTGCCGATGGGGTCTATTTGAGACTCCAGGTTTTTGATTTTTCTCGATTAATTCTTTCAGTATGTACCCTATATATTCTAAACTATTTGTATTGGCTTAAAAGAGTCTAAAAAATATTATAAATAATCATTGACTTTATTGTCCGCAATTGCGAAAAGTTAGAAACAACAATACTCGCTTCTATAGCCACGGGCGCGGAGTTTTTTCTGGCTCGCATCCGTAAAAATGTGCCAAGTGCGAGTGAAACGTATACTAGTGCGCGTGTCGACTAAATTATGAAGCGTATCTTAAATAACCATTTTTTTCATAGAATAATCCATTTTAATAAAATAAGTCAACATATCGATGGATATTTCATCAGTATCTTGACCTGAAATGCTTGTAGTCTATTTTGCCTTATGAACGGCAGAAACAGTCAAATGTTTACTTAATAAAAAAAAATATACATATAAACATTAACATTTTGAGAAGAAAGATAAATATACAGTAAAACCCTTCTCTTCTCTTCTCTTCTCTTGAAAAAGATCGAATTGCATAGTATTTGATCCATTTAGCAAAAGCTAACAAATGAAAATAACAGGTCTTTTGCAAAAGTAAAGCATAGAATTCAAGAACAGTAAAACCCTTCTCTTCTCTTCTCTTCTCTTGAAAAAGATCGAATTGCATAGTATTTGATCCATTTAGCAAAAACTAACAAATGAAAATAACAGGTCTTTTGCAAAAGTAGAAACATGGAATTCAAAACAGTAAAACCCTTCTCTTCTTCTCTTCTCTTCTCTTGAAAAGATCGAATTGCATAGTATTTGATCCATTTTAGCAAAAAGCTAACAAATGAAAATAACAGGTCTTTTGCAAAAGTAAAGCATAGAATTCAAGAACAGTAAAACCCTTCTCTTCTCTTCTCTTCTCTTGAAAAAGATCGAATTGCATAGTATTTGATCCATTTAGCAAAAGCTAACAAATGAAAATAACAGGTCTTTTGCAAAAGTAAAGCATAGAATTCAAGAACAGTAAAACCCTTCTCTTCTCTTCTCTTCTCTTCTCTTGAAAAAGATCGAATTGCATAGTATTTGATCCATTTAGCAAAAGCTAACAAATGAAAATAACAGGTCTTTTGCAAAAGTAAAGCATAGAATTCAAGAACAGTAAAACCCTTCTCTTCTCTTCTCTTCTCTTGAAAAAGATCGAATTGCATAGTATTTGATCCATTTAGCAAAAGCTAACAAATGAAAATAACAGGTCTTTTGCAAAAGTAAAGCATAGAATTCAAGAACAGTAAAACCCTTCTCTTCTCTTCTCTTCTCTTGAAAAAGATCGAATTGCATAGTATTTGATCCATTTAGCAAAAGCTAATAAATGAAAATAACAGGTCTTTTGCAAAAGTAAAGCATAGAATTCAAGATCATGGTTCCGCTGTAACACACTAAAAAATAGAATATTATAATGATCATGATAATCTTTTCCCACATCTTTCGCCGTTTTATAATAATATTTCTATGAATGATTGTGTGTTTATTTTTTGTATATTTTTATACTAGGTTCATTTTTTTCATCATTAGTATTAGTATTATCATATGTTTCTTACATGCGGCCCGCCCAACATATTTAAATTGTAGTTGTTTCGTTGTAAAAAAAGGTTGCTCACCACTGATATATGCTATAAAGCTAGTATTTTATTGCGCGATGTGGAACAAGAGCGCTTCTAACGTTGTGTATTGGATGGATGCGGGCTGGTAGCGGAGTGCGGGGGGAGCTGATGGGTCCTGTTGTTGTTTTCAGAGGGTGTCAAGGCGTGGCCTTTTTTCTTTTTCGACTGATTTTTTTGTCTGATATTCGCTTTTTTTATATACAATCTCGTTTTTTTTCTCTTTTTTCCCTCCACCTTTTAGAGCAAAGTATATAATATAAACTGAGTATAAGAGTATAATGACAATAACAAACATAAGTCCAGTCACATATGTGGTCTGTTTTTTTTGGCTCTTTTTTTTATTTATTCTTGAGTGACAATTACTGAGGATTGATTTGGGGAGAGGTACAGTAATACCCCCAATAACGCGTGTTCCGATAACGTGAATTTCAAAATAAATCCCGGCAGTCCCTCTAATAACGCGAGCGCATTCTATTAATGCATAGCTCGACCGTAAACTCTATGCCATTTGGCTGGATGCGCCTTTGTGTTGATCTCACTCACACATATCCATGTCCTCATGTATGCGAGTGCTCGGCACATTTCTCATCATTCACGCCTGATGTAGACAACGAGCCACGGATGTCTAAGTGTATGTCGGCGATAGCATGCATGGCAACCGAATATTCTGCAAAAGTGCTTCATTTTTCGATACACTTATTTGAGTGTTTAATCTTTAATTTGCGTTTTCCACGAGAGTTCGCGGTCGAAGGTGACCCCAAAGTACTTCGCTTCACGTTTCCATGGGATGGCTATTTTTTTAATTGAGATTGAAAGGGGTAGGGGTTTTCTTTTCCTTTTCTCGGGGTGTGAGAAGAATAAGGCTTGCGTTTTGTCTGGGTTTATTTTGGTTAGCCACTTTTCACTCCAGTATTGGAGTGTGTCTATGTAGATTTAAAGATTTTTGGGGATGAGGTTTGGGCTTCAACTTCAGCAGATGATTGCTGTGTCATCTGCGTAAAGGGCTAGTAGTGAGTTTTTAATTGTTGGTATAAGTATGTCACTGGTGTATAATGCGAAGAGAAGGAGATATAGCGCGGATCTTTGCGGAACTCCGGCTGAAATTGGCCTGAAGGAGGAGAATTCTGATGCAATTTTAACTTGGAGTGATCTTGTATTTAGAAATGAATTTATTTATTTAATATACAATGCGGGAAACCTAGCAGTTATTAGTTTGTGCAGAAGACCGTCGTACCAGACTTTGTCAGAGGTATGCGTTATGTCGAGGAATATCGCTCCTGAGTAGTGGGAGTAGTAGAGACCTTTGCCGATGTATTCGGTGACAGGTTGGATGTCCCGGTCTGAAGCCGTGGTGCTCATCGGGAAGTACCTTAAGGTTTTTATCGATTTTAAATAGTTTGGCGTTGTTAATTTTCCCGAGAATTTTTCCTATTGAGGATAGGAGGCCAATTGGGCGATAACTGTATATTTTATTGGAGGTTTACCAGGTTTGGGGATGAGTATTATGTTGGCTTTTTTCCAGAAGTCAGGGAAGTAAAGATGCTGAAGGGATGATTTTTTTTTTAAATTGTTTGGTTTAATGTGAGTTCATCCAATAAAATATCCAACCTTTTTCCGAGCCGTTTTAAAAAAGACTGAATTATTAACAAGCCAGATCCAAGTTCCTGGCTTAATTTGTCGAATATTTGAATAGGATCAGAATTAACCAGAGATTATAATTTGCCTTCGTCAATATCAGGCCGTCGTCCACTTCCAGGAATGGTCCTTCAGGCTTCCTTTACCCGATTTGAACTATCGAAATCAGAATTGACATAAGTTGACATTTAAAAAGTCTATTTAAATTTAGTTAATGGCTTCCGTAGCTTGATTGCATAGGGCATATATTTGCGTAGTCGTTTCCGGCTTGAACATTTTACCTTTAACAATAAAAAAAATTTTTATATACGAAAAATAAAGCTAACAACGAGTTCTACTAAAAAAATATCTGACAAAGTATTTTATTCCACTGTGTATGGATACAGATTAACTGAGTAGCACGCCAACAGTGTCCGGCACCTGTGTGCAGAACTTCAATTGGCGCCTATGTACGTCTGTTGTACTTGAAAAGACCAACTACGGGCAATCACTTGTATTGTTTTATATTATTTAATGTCGATTTTAAGGAATAAAATTTATTATATTCAATTATTACTTTGTCCGGCGTCTGTGTGCGCCGCACAATCGGGCCATATGGACAGTGTGCCGCTTGACTTACTCAAACTAGACCATAAAAAATACAAAATAAAATAAATAATAAGAAAACCATTGGCACACTACAGTTAAAAAAAGCGTAAATTCGTTTTTTTTCTATAAAAATATTTTTTTATCTATAAAATGTCAAATTAGTGCATTGCAACCAGGCGTTTTGATTGATTCGACGTAAGATTGCACGTGGGATTGATTTAATAACGACGAGGCTGGGTGGCGGAATAGCGTGGAAGGATGGTAGGTGCTTAAAAGTTTCCCGATTGCCGTTAACACGCTCGCTGGCGTGCCGTTAGACCGTTAACGGATTAAGGACCTCGATTTGAATAACACAGTTTTGGGCGCTTGTTTAACGCTGGCGAATACCGCGACCCATTAACGTGCCCGCATAGTGGTGGAGCCACACTGAACGCTACAAGCGACAAACATCGTAGCGCTATATACGGCGAGCGACACAAGCGCCCCTAGCGGCGGTACACGTGCGATTATATGCGACTCTTGTGTCGTTGGGTTTAGTTTCAGCATTATATAGCAATCGAACCTCCGATACGATGGCCAAATTAGCTTTTTTCGCTCGTACCAATTCAGTCGATACCAATAAACGGAATTAAAAATCGAACGTGTTATGTTTGTGTATTGCTTATATAAGAATGAAGGAAAATAGGCATCTACTGAAATTGTAATGACATTATCTCTATTTAAAAATTATATAAATTACGTATACTTAATTAGGAGTCGATTGTTACGTATACTTAATTAGGAGGCTTTGTAGATATTATGGAGCTATGAGGAGCTAGGCCGCTATCCAGGCCAATTCGGTGAGGTAGCACCCGATCAGACCGTATATTAGATACGAATTGGCTCTAGTCTCGTCTGGTTATTATTGTTACAGTTACAGGCTAATGGCTGGCGACCTGACCCATTTTCGAATAGTCAAGATAACCTGGAGGACGACCATCACAGTCCTGACATCAGATATGAGACGGACGTGTCTCTGTTGGACGTGTTAAATTTTTGGCAAATATTAAGTAAGATCTTTCTAACTCTAGTTTCAACCATAATATTTTAGAATGACAGAATAGGATTTAATAGATTAAATAGGATAGTAAAGAATAAATATAATAAATAATCATTGTCCTTTATTGTCTGCAATTGCAAAAATATTAATAAAAACGACGATATTCGCTGCTGTTCTACGCGCGCGATGTGAATTTTTCTCGCTCGCATCCGGTACGATGTACCGAGTTCTCATGAAACACCGAAGTGACCGAACTAGGAATGAAAACCTAGTTCTTTTATTCCAGTTGTGTCAATATTTATTCGAGAAGAATTCCAAGGGTATATACATATACAGTTAACCCTCTTATAATACCAACATAGGGAACATGCTATAGAAACTGCCCTATAGAACCACACTTATTAAAAATTTAGGGTTTGGTTTTCTTTAAATTCTATTTTGTAAATTGAACGGATTTTAACATTAAATTTGATGGATTAACTTGCAGACCAGCGATAAGAGGTAGTAACAGTTAAGTTATGGCTTGAACCTATCATCATCATCATTTATCAGCCACAAGGCTCTTACTCGCTGAGGGCATGGGCCTTACCAAACTCTCGAATGGCAGTCGAGGCCAAAGGAACCTGAGTCTCACACGTGACGTGAGGACTCCCCTTTCGTATCCATACCCCGGGGACCGAAGCAGTCTTGGTACTTGGTTTTTGTAACGAGTTTCCCTCTTTTGGCCATTGCTGGACGTACATCTTCTACCCTGTTGGTATCGGATTTTACCCTCTCGACTGTGTCCAGGCAAGTAGGAGGGGGTTTGTCTTGATGTTCGTTTATTCTCTTTTTTAAGGCGATATCTATCTGCTTATAACGAGTCACGAGTGACAAGTAGCGAGCGACCACACACACACACTTATATATATATACACAGGCATACATATGCACATCTGCCCAAAACGAGTTTCAAGTAGCCGGTCGCAAGTAATTATTAGCCCTGTCGCTCAATAGCAATCCTTTCATGATGGGAAAGACCTCCTCGGAGAGGGGTCCTCTAGAAAGAAAGAAGTGGGGTGAAAGTATCGAGACTAGCCCAATTATTGGTCTACAGGTTAGGGTTTTCCTTCTTAGGGTATACTGTCTCTGTGCTGAGAAATCCGTTAGAGACCAGATTTATTTATGCTCATAAGGATGTGTGTGCACATACATGTCTTATATCTAACTATCCCTGCATATGCTTTTAAATAATTAGGGAGTTGTGTACACATGAATCTTGATACTAACATTTATTTACTCTTCTACCTATGTATGTACGAATAAAATATATTCTATTGTTTTGAATCCGTGTTAAACAAAGCCATATCCATTGCTCTCCGATAACATTAAAATTAGAGACCGTACTGTCCGGGATAAAATCAAATGAAATTTGCTCATCTGTCCTTGTCGTTTGTCGATATTGCTACTTCATGTCCATCTCAAATAGCATGTATTAATTGTACATTGAGAAAAATAGTTAATATTATTTAGATAGTTTCAGCTATTGCGTTTCGTGGAGAATTAATCGCAGATCACGTACGACTGTAGTTGAATTAGCGGCCAATTTTAATCGCATTATGCAATTAAAAAAGCGAGCTATCGTGTCCGATCATAAGTGGGTCAATAAACCGGCCCGTGGATGGATATACCGCGGGGTATTTGTTCACGTTCCGTGTAATTAGAGATAAACACACAACGGGGCGACAGAGGGTCCGGGACGCTCCAATGGACTCGCAATTAGACCAGGGGTCTTGGGTCTGGCCAGATACGCCCTGCTAATTGGCGAATAAGCACCAGACCCTCCCACCACCGTCCGCACACACGTGCTGCTTGCGATCGCCTGATGTATGCACTTTTGGGGACATGTTAATAATTCGTTTCAGGCAATCGTATATGCTGCGAGGATGATTAAACGTTCAAATAATTGAATATGATATTAAGATTGGGATAAACATTTAACAATCTGGAAAACAAATCTTCATTATCTATTTAGAGCTACTTGTCTTGGGCCTCCACGCTACAGTCAACCCTCTTATAGCGCTCCCTACTTTACAGTGGCGTGTGCGGCAATCCCTTCTGTAGTGCGTCTTTCTAGATCGACTTTTTCTACAGAACGCTATAACCGTTCAGACGCCACAGCGTGCAGGCACGCCAAACCGGCTAACCAACAGCGCTACGGCAAACGCTACTACGTATTTATTTATGAACAAATATAATATTTTTAAATGAAAGTTAATGCAGAGACATCTTTTGAATGCAATGTGATTGTTAGAATGTCGATATGTTTAGCCGTTTCATTTTATTATTAAGTTTTTACGGAGTACGATAGAAATCCATAAAATCGGCTTGGTGATTAAAGGGTTAAGGTCAAATAATATTATTTTTTTAAGTGGCCTATTAATCCAGAAGGTATTTTGCACCTGGATGACACGTCCGTCTCAACCCTGATGTCAGGACTGTGAAGGTCGTCTTCCAGGTTATCTTGGCGCTTCGAATACGGGTCAGGTCGCCAGCCATAAGCTTGGGACTCAGGCTGTGACTGAAACAATAATAACCAGAAAAGGCTAAGGCCAATTCGTATTTAATTTACGGTCTGATCAGGTGCTACAGGCAGCCTCTATAGCACACACACGTCACTTAATCGACCTGGATAGCGGCCTGGCTCCTCATAGCTCCGTAGAATCTACGAAACCATGATCGCTATTACCGCCACGTCTGATACCACTCAGACAACACTCGACTCTTGAGTAGAGTGATGAGTAGTATTTTTGTATTTATGTCAAGTCATCTTTAGGTCTGATTCTATAGCGGGGTCTCCATCTTAACGTTATATGGTTGACTGTATTTCTTTGCAGTGGCAAGATAGACCCCAAAAAGATCGAAGTGATTTCTCTTGTTTGTGCAAAGCTCAATTCAGAAGGACTTAAAAAGTTAAGAATGTGGAAAGTTTGAAATAAATATAAATTAAGACGAGACCTTTTATATGGCCAGTCCTTATTTGCTATACAAATTCGTAGAACGTACGTTCTTACGATTTCTTTAAATGATATCTAACCTATGATATGTAATTAATATCCTACTCTAAGAACAGTTCTAAGAAGGATATTTGGAGCTGTTCTTAATGGCTTTCGTCAGGCTTAGACTACAGTGAGCTGATCGCATCTTAAGACTATGAAACACCCAGTTCCCGTAAATGATTAGGGACTATAAGCCTTCCTGTCATTGGAGGAACAGAAGAACATTGCTTATGTGACTGAACTGTATACAGTCTGACGCTGCAACATTGGAACTGAGCAGAAGATTAATTGTCGTTATGCTTTTGGTAAAATGGAGGGATGATGCTAAAATTTACAAAGAAATATATGGAATCGATCAAATGCAACCAAGAAACCTAATGAACTTCAATGAAAAAGTCTACGCAACTATTTTGTATCTAACCTAAACATGTTAGTAAGGTTTTATAGATCAATCGAATATACCATGGCCACCACTTGATTTCCAAAGTGGTACAAATAGACCCCAGGGTGTGATTTATACTCGTAGAAGAGAGATGTCAAGGAGAAAAGAATAAGGTCTTCGCTATGTACATAAAAGACCCGCATAATCGGAGCCTATTTAGTCTGAATTAAGCACAAACGAAGATCTTAAAGTGCAGTTAATTTGTAGATTATCTTTATTTTTGATTTCCTCTTTTTTATCTGTCGCTTATTCTGCGTTTTGAATTATTGGAGCATCAGTTTCATCCCTCTCATTTAATATAAGAATTTTACTAGTTTCTGTTTTCAATAAACAAAAATTATCCAATCTACAAAAAACTTAGAAAAAAGTAATGGTTCATAAGCAGGAGGAGGTCTAGGGGACAAAAATGTTTAGATAAATAATTAAATGAACATCGGATGCAGCCCAGAATTAAAATACATTTACAACAACAAGAATTACAAGAAATAGACAGATCGACGATACTTACTGGATTTACCAATCCAAAGAATTACGAATCGACACCTTTTCTTACTTCAGAGCTGGTTTTATAGATCTATCTCCTCCTTATTAACTATCCATGAAACTTCAACTGGTATCAGCCTCTCTTGAACTCAACTCTTTGATGCAAAATATTATATTTGATATGATTGACTAGTTTTTCGTGTATACATTTCATTTATTCAGAACCTCTGTTCTCTCATATCCAATATAATTTGATAGCTCCTTGCATCTCAATGTAAGTCCTCTGTTTACATATACCGGATCCGGATTTATCGTCGCCGTATGATTTACTTTTATGACGTCATCGGAGCACGCGAATCCGGGGGTGGGGGGTAGATCGTCATTGAGTCAACCCGTGCGATTACAGGCGGAAATAAATTATTCCCTTCACCGACAGGGCCAAACGGCGAATCAGACATTTAGTAGCGACTTTATTACAAATGTAAACCGTCGAAGATGGCTCCGGATTGAAACTGGTATCAGAGTCCGCTCAGCCGGCGCAAAGTAACCCCGCGGGATTAGTTTTGATACACGACCGGGGCTCCGGGGAGAGATGGCGGAGGGGCAGCGGGAGGTATGGGTCTGGTAGGTCGTCTCGTAAAAAGATACGGGGGTCCCTTTTATAACTGGGAGGGTCCCGCTAAAAGCCGCTTTTTTGGCATCCGCCGAGCAACGTTAAAGCGGATTGCCCGAGAATAACAATAGCCGTAAAATCGAGAGTACTCTGGAAATATGATTCGTTTTTATTATTCCGTTAACGAAAATTTGATGGCTCAATCTATTTCTTTATTATGTATGTATGTGCTCTTCTGCTCCCGAAGAGCATCGCCAAGTCTGACGCATAAAACTGTTTATCCGGATCGCTTTTGATATAGGGTTCCGTTGACAGTTATGGGATATTGGAATATTTTAAAATTAAGTTGGGATAAACTATCAAAGCCATCGCCCTAGTGGTTTTATTAGGAAATTATGAGATATTCAAAACATTTCTGCGGATTCTTGCACACAGGAATCTATGAGATGAGACTCACTTTCTTCAGAAAGAAATTCCTATGCAACCTCTTTATGTATCCGAGTGGCTTTGTAAATTGTGTGACATTATTCATGTGTTAAGGTTTCTGCAACTTTTGTCCTTTTTCCTATTAGTACTCTAATTAAAAATGGTAAAAGAGTTTTCAAGGAAACATTTTTTATTTTGTTTAATATTAAATGAATATCATTAAAAAATCAGATACAGTTGTTACTAAAAACGTTCAGCCTTTTAAAAAAGTGTTTAAAATCTTTTGCTAATAAATCAAACGAATCAAAATCAACTATTATACCAAACCAACCGATACAATTTAGTAATCAAAGTCGACAAAAATCCAGTGCTACTCTGAAACCTTGTAATTAAAATATTTCCTTTCACATTAGTAAAAAATAACACACTGAGAAGGTAATCCCTAAAATGTTTCGTTCATTTTGCTCCCTCTCCCTCCTTACTATTTCCTTTGGAAATAGCTTTACTATGATGATTGCTATTATGAGACCACGAGAATGCTATCTGTGATGAGAGAGGAAAGGCAATACCAGGACAACCCCCTTCCCACTTGCCTGGATACAGTGAGGAGGGTAAAATCCGATACTAGCAATAGTAAAAGATACATGTCCAATGCTAGCAATGGCCATGATAAGGAAACCTTTTTATAAAATACTGTGTGGAAACAAAAGGAAAGTCCTAACGCCATTGCGAGACCCAAGACTCCCTTGGCCTCGACTACCATTCGAGGGTAATGGTAAGCATCTGGTAAGGCCCAAACACTCAGCGAGTGAGTGTCTTGTGATTGTCAATAATGATGATGACTATGTCACCAAATCAAAAAACTGAAAACTAAGTTAAGTACAGTATTGTTTATAAGTTGGAAAGTGACAGCATCGTTCTTCAGCATAAAAAAATATTGCGGTGCCTAGGGCAGCGAAGAACTACTGCACTATATGTTCCCATGAAAACCATGTTCATGGTCTTTCATAATGGGAATCGTGCACATGGTCACGTTCCTCAGAAAAGAAGGAAAGTGGTCGAGTAATATCTTTGGTTACCGGAGAGTTTCTGAGAGCACCTGTCCTCACATTTGGCGGAAGAAAAGGCAGAAAGGCGCGAACGATCTCGATGGCAGTAAGGTGGCGCTCATAAGGGCAACTCAACAAAGGGGGTTATGTACTGCGCCAACCAACAGCTTGGAGAAGTGCTTTGCCAAGTAAATTTACCTTCTTTTCTCGAGGGTTATATATCTCAGGCAGCCCAGTACCCATACGCTGGGGTAGAAACTTGGATAGAATCTAAACTCTCTCATGTAGAGATATATATAAATTTTCTTCTGTATCTTCTCTAATCTGAGGGAACTCGAAGCTTCATAAGGCGCCCGTATAATGGAACCTGATTCAAGCAAGCTCTGACCTAATGTATCGTATATAATTCGTATTACTAAAGTAGTACGTATGTGATGAGAATTTCTCAAGATGAAGCCCAACATTCTTGATGAGCTCATACAAATCTCCGATACAAGTGAACTAAATTTTAACTTGGAATCAAACAAAATACCCAGATCTTTAACAGATGATTGCTTAATAAGTATTTGCTTCACGACCTGATATAGATTTGAGAAATACGTTTCAATAACACAGTGAGTGAACTAAAAGGACGAGAGTATGTTTAAACGATTTTTTTATATTAAACATACCTTTCCTATGGAAAATTGACTGATAATTGATTTTGGAACTAAAAGATTGCGATACTTTAAAGAAAAGTCAATCGATCGTCCATCGATGGTCATGGCCAAGGCGCAGCTGTAAGACGTATGCTGCTGGTCATCATTCGTATACGATAATGATCCTAAAGTCTCCCCGCCTGCATCAGTAGGATCTCCTAGTAGTATCCCTGCATGCGTAGAATCTGCTGAATCTACTTTTTATGTCTGTTAATTATTTATGATTTTGTTTGGCTGTGTCAGTTGATTTGCAACGGGGAAGATGAGGGATATATCCAGAGTCGACATGGCGGCATCCGCGTGTAGCACAACAAGATGGCGGCTACATCTTACGACGGAGCGAAATGTGGGAACGTCTGAACGTTACGACCGCCGGAAACAAAGAGAGGGATTAGCCGCCTACGGCACGTTTCGGCATGATGATCATTTTGTTGGAGAGAATAACGCCAATTAATCTCGCTAGAGGCGCTGTATGTGACTTTTTTTATTATGGGACATATTTAAATTAATGTGCAATAAATTATCTCGCACGTGGTGGAATAACCGCCACAGTTTGAAATGTAAGTATTTTTGACTTTTTTATTTATTTTACATTGAATTTTAAAATGTAGGATTTGTGGAAGGATAAAAATATGTAAATAATTTTATTTTGAAGGGATGATTGAATTTTAGTAACGTGCAAAGAATGGCTTTATTATAGTTATTTATATATTTTTGTTTATTTGAAGTGAGATGAGTATTAAATGTTACCCCAAGGTATTCTGCTTCGTTTTTCCAAGATATTTTTGCATAGTTTCATGAAAAAGATTGCTCGAGTACTTATGTAATTTATTTTACTTTTAGCCAATTTTTCAGTCGAAAAGTTAAATCCGGAGAAAACAATTAACTTTGATCTCCATTGTGAACATCTGGATTGCTTGAATCGAATATCATGGCATAAGAAAAACTAGAGCCAATTTTCAGAGCTTGGATGAAAAGCTCTATACTCTTTATACTCAAGTCATTGAACTCTTCGACTATTAAGTGGTCACAAGTAAGTAGAACGTTTTTTTTTATTAATATGACATAAATAAAAACTATGAACAATTTATTTCTTTGAAATGTAGAAATATAATAATAAATAATACTGCTAAATCCAAGCATAAATATTAATCAAAATATGATTATAGATATTGATTAAATTAGCAGCATCGGTGAAATTGATAATATAATATAAGTATCGTTTATCAAAGCTTTGATTAAAATTTGTATAACGCGTCACATTATTGACAAGGAAACAAATTAAAATAATATCAGATATCCCATGAAACAGTATAGCATTAAAATGAGAAATTCGTACACACTCGCAATGGCAATTTGCAAATGATATCACATTAAGCCGGAAAACTTGCATAATATGTTTATGTTCAGCGGATACAAGAAAGCAAGATGCATGTTTTCCCGTTTGTCTGCGTCTCAAGTTTCAACTCATTATTCCTTCATGTCGACATATGTCTTCAGGCTTTATGGCAAACGAACGGGTATTAGTTCCCGCGGTATTAAGCGGTGAAATAAAAATAAAAAATACGATGATAGAAAAGCGCGTTCGGCACACTTTTCCGCTCTTGCATTGTAATCGAAAAATAAAAGCGCTATAACTTTGGGCGAAATGGGACAAAAATTGTTTGCGGCGCGGGCAGGTTTAATTGAAAAGAATTGTGGAAAACTCTCGCTTTTCCATTTTTTTTTGTTTATCTAAATCGCTATTTTCCCGCGAGTTTTTCTCGCGACGCGTCTACCGCAGAGAAATATGAGAGCGATGTAATTTTAGTGGCTTTATAACCGGTTAAAGTGGTATACAAAATTGTTCGTATATAAAACATAGCGAATATTTCAGAAATATTCATATTATTAATTCGAGCCGAACCTTTTAATTATATACAATACATTATGGCTTAAATAATTAATTAAATTGACCTGTGTCTCAATAAATTAATATCGGAATTTTGCTATTAAATCAAAGGTTTAATATAATTGGCCAAACTCTCGATTATATGGAAAACCGAAATCTATATTTAACAATAACTGGGTGAAATATTCTTTATTAACCTAGCTGTGCATGTGTGCGTATTTTGGAAACCCCAAGTATTTTTCTCTAATAACTCAACTAATATAAACCCTATACGTCACTAACCCTTTGTATTTATCTCAATAAAGTCTAAATAATAAATACAATAATCATTGTCTTCTATTGAGTGCAAATGTGAAAAATAATAAATAATATTCGTTGCTGTTGACACAAAAGCGATGTTTTTTCTCGCTCGCATCCAGTACGATGTACCCAAATCGATTGAAACGTGCAAGTGACACATGTTGCGAGAGCTCAGTCTGCGGCAAGGCTAATTTATATTGCATAATATAGCATATCATAAATAACTTATTTTTATTCCTAGAATACTCCATAATAAAAAAAATATAAATAAATATATCTCGCGCAGAATGATAGAATAAATTATTTTTACTTGGTAATTTAATATGTAGTAATTGCTTAGTATTAATAGTATTAATGAAGATTCAGAATATATTTTCTATATACAGAAATTGGTGTTTATTAGATTTCTGTTGTTATTTTTTTGAGCATTTTCAATAATTTTCTCAGACAAAAATTAAATAACATTATTAATAGTAATAATAAACAGTTTTTGTTTAGCATGTATCATTGAATAATTAGACTTAAAGTTTATTTGAATAAGTAAAGTATAATTAGATTTTTAAAATATTTTAAAATAGGAATATTAATAGACAAACAAAAAATTAATCGAACCATCAAGGAAGTAAAAATATCTTCACATGATAAAAAAAACTCTAATATAAGGAATTACCAGAAAATCTTGATCACTATCGAATTGCTTGAATCTTCTTGACGGACTACTCACTTTGAAAGGTTCTAAAAACGATCTTTAAACCACACGATGTAATCTTGAACCCTGCAGATAAGGTAAAAATATATAAGATTTGCATTTCTTGAAGCACCTTACCAGAAGACTTACCAAACAAGTTATTACAAATAAAAGTGATAATAAAAAAATAACCTTAATTCAAAAAAGGCTCCTGGTTACGACTTAATTACAGTAAAACTGTTAAAGGAATCCTTAGTAGTGTACATGCAGCTAATAAAATACGTATTCAATGCTATACTAACACCTGGATATTATCCGGATCAGTAAAAAGTAGGTGAGATACTTAAGATTCTCAAAATTATCGAAGTTCCCGAAGGAGCAGAGTCCTATAGACCAATACGCGTGATCAAAATTATTTCACAGGTTTTTGAAAAACTGTTTTTGATAAAAGACCATTTTTTAACGAAGACTGTCAAACAAATTTAGAGAATTATTTTATAATTGCACTACGACATTCCTTGATATAACCCAGGTCTTTGATAAAGTCTGGTATGAAGGACCACTGCACAAAATTAAGGTAAATCTTCCTTATTATTTTTATATAATCTTAAAACCGTATATTTCACAAATAAACATTTCCGGAACAAGAAAAATTGAAAAAAACCGTACTGTATTCGGTCGAACTCAGGAGTACCACAGTGAAGTGTAATTGGTCTTGTATCTACTATACCTGGTGATATTCCCAACACCGAAACCACAATAAACGTCACCTATGCAGACGACACGACACTCCTGGCATCATCTGAGGATCCAGACAAAGCATCCGAAATGTTTCAAGAGAGTGACAAATATTCTCCGTTGACCAAAAATGTTGGAAATTATATATATTCAAACCAAGTCTGTCAATATTACTTTCGCCCTAATAAAAGGAAACTTCCTATCTGTAAGCATTGATGGTGAGCTACTACCACAGACAGACTCAGTTAAATACCTGTAAATATCCTCAGATCGCCGTATAACCCCTTAAAAAACATAAAAAATAAGATTAAGTAATTAGGGATAAAATTGAGAAATCTACACTGGATAAATTTCAATCCAACTAAAATAATATTAAAAATTAACCAGTGTCGTGGTTTGACACTTGGGGGAATATTAGGATTAGGATTAGGAATACTCATTCCCCTTGTATCATTACAGTCTTTAGAATTTTAATCAACTCTTTAGATGGATGAATGGCGCTTTGGAATTTTTCTGTTATGCCATTCATCAATCGTAGTCAAAATAAAATAAACAAATAAATAAGTTAAAAGCCACTAATCCGATCGATCGAATCCTACATCAATAAATATAGATAAATACTGAAAAATCATCACAAAGAAATTTTAAATACAAATAAATGTCTAAAAAGGAGAATAACGTTCGATTTTAAAAAAAAGCTCAAATAAAGCTCTCGCCTTGAAATAGGATTGCTTGTCCCTTTCTCTTCCTAAATGAATACTTAATAGTTTACAGATTGTGCTATGTAATTACCTAAATTAATAGTTTACAAATTGTATATGTAATTATTAATAAAAAAAAATAGTATTATATTTATTGATTTGCATTTATTATAATAAAAACATGTGATTAATTAATATCGATAAGGATAATTACTAGTTATTAAAAATAAATGGAATAGATCATGTAGTGATTTTATATTCATATCAAGTGGTTTTAAAAATATACATTGTTACAAAGTATATATAAAATATCATCATCATCATTAGCCAGCCACAAGGCTCTCACTCGCTGAGGCCATTGGCCTTACCAAACTCTCGAATGGCAGTCGAGGTCACAGGAACCTGAGTCTCACATATGACGTGAGGGCTCCTCTTTCGTGTCCATACCGCGGGGACCCAAGCCGTCTTGGTATGCGGTTTTTTGTATAGAGTTTCCCTCTCTTGGCCATTGCTGGCATTAGGCGCACATCTTCTATCCTGATGGTATCGGATTTTACCCTCACGTCTGTGTCCAAGCAAGTATGAGAGGGTTTGTCTCGGGATTTGTTTTTTCTCTTCTCTAAGGCGTTATCTGCTTTAAACGAGTCACAGGTGACAATTAACGCGTGACCACACACATACACAATATAAATATATATACATTCATACGCACATCTGCCGAAAGCGAGTCTCAAGTAGCAAGTCGCAAGATTATTAAACCTGTCGCGCAATAGAAATATACTAGAAGTATATAATATATTAGAAGGACCCAAATGTAATGTCGTATTTTTTTAATGAAACTAAAACTCTGATTTTCTTTTATCTGATTAAACTTAATTATACGAATTGATGCCAATATTTTCTATGAATCTTTGCCATCTATTAGGTAAATCTAAAATCTTTTTCTTATTAAACTCTGCAGCTTTAGAATCATAGTAGTCTGAAAGGGCCGATTTTATTTCATCTTCTGATTTAAAAAAAAATGTTGTAAATAAATGGGGGCAGGTCTGGAAACTTCTTTTTGAATCATTCCCAATTTTTTCAGTTATCTTTGAGTGATGACCATTAAGTACCGGCTTGGCTAGATAATTCTTCAACACTGAGAGTCGGATTTTTTTCAACCTCTTCTTTCAGGGCTGCTTTTATCCACTTCACAGGGACGACCACTTTTAGGCTCATTTTTCAAATAAATATTCTTGGACATTTCCTGATGTTTAATGCGTCTCCATAAACATCGCAAAATTTTTTGTTGCCTCCGTTGCGTTTTTTTTTGCATAAAACTGAAACAGCTTACAGCTATGCAAATGTTTTTCCGAACGACATGTCTCGGTCGTTATTTAAGGACATATAATAAAGATTGGAGACTTGCGACAACAAACAAAATATTCAAACACGTCTTTCTTAGTAAAAATACTGAAGAAAACTAATCTGAAACTATGCTCTCCGAAAAAGCGACATTATATTCGGGTCCATCTAATACATAATATAACAAGATTTTTTTATTGATTATTTTAAACGTCTGAGGTTAAAAATATAAGCGCAGAATGTTCTGTAAAATATTTTAAAAACGCCGTAAGCACTTTATATGTATATTTACATCAACTATCCGAAAAAAAATTAAAAAAAAAATGTTAAACAAAGTTGTACACGCTTTAAAAGTTGGTAAAGCGGAAGGCTTTCGCGTTATTAAAAAAATATTACATAAATCACGATACGGAGCGTGTCACTCGCGGGGAAACTTTGCTCCAAGTGTTGCCCGTAGTCTAAAAGCGCGGGAAAATTGAAATTTAAAAATTTTTCGGCGCAAAAAAATCGGCGGATTCATATTAAACTGAAATTAAATTTTCTTTTTCAAGACACGGGGGAGGGAGGACTCCGCCGGGACAAATTATTATTCGTTGAATTATTCACGAGCCACCTGTGACGTGTGTCTCCGTGGTACAGATTGCACGAGATGCCTGTACCACTGTGCCGCAGGGTACTCTATTTATCTGTGGTGTTTCGATCCACTGACTGCAATGCGAAATGTGCGTTTTGCATCCCTGACACTCCCTCAGAAACCTGTGACCCCCCCCTCGACCTCGGCCACTTATGTTATTTATAGGGGTTTTCCAGTGAATTATTGACGATTCGCTGTTATTCATGGGGTGACAATTGTATTTTCGTACGCTATTATCATTTGAGATTGTATTACATTAATTCAGCCACAAATTTTCTTCTGAAAAGAAAAACATTTTCCGAAGAAATTTTTTTTTTTGATCATAACTTCATATATTTTTTTAAATTTTATATAAAATCTATTTCTACGACTTAAGTACTCAATTTATGATTTTTTTTTGCGAAAAATTTCACGGTCGTAAAAGCGAGTGGGCTTAACTCGAGACGGCCGTAACCCGAAGAATGATTGCAGTATACTTAAAAGTGTATATTATGCCACAATAAACTGAAACATTTTTTTATGAATACTAATTTAGATAGTTTTTATAAATTATTTACAACAGAAAATTAGTTTTTTAATTAAACTTAAACTTTTTTATTAGTTTCGTTAAAATAAAGTGGCCGATTTAAAATTTTATCGAAAAATATAATATGTTTTATAGCAAAACCGACTTATTTTTAATCTAAACTTCATTACAGCAAGTACACTGAAGCTTTCGCTGAAATTAATGGTCAATTGCTAATAGTTTGCAGATGTTAATTTCGGTATCAAAGTTTCAAATCAGGCAACACAAGTTTGAGAAATGCATCTTAATTAGAACTACCCCTAAAATAGAACATCGACGAATGACTAATCTATTGGCCCAGTAACATTTAAATAGCTATTTCGATAATTAAAAAAATAGGTTTTAAGTTCGCCTGTATTATTTTCATTATTTTCAGAAAAGTCTACATTACTTATTATAATATAATCCCTTATCTGATTATTATCTATCGAGGCTTATTATAAGTGTTGCTTAGCTCGTTACCCTCTTAAGCGATTATATTAAGTGTTAAACAGTTTTTTTACGTCAAATACACCCTTTTGCAAATCAAATGCATCCTTTTACAAATCAAATGCAACCTTTTGCAAATCAAATACAACTTTTTGCAAATCAAATTGACCTTTTAAAAATTAAGGTAAACAATTAAATATTTTTCAATATATATACTTTTTTTACCAGTTCCTTTAAAAACGTAAAAAAGGGGTTCCACTCTATTTAGTACCGTGATTCTACCCCTGAATTCACGTTTTTTAATAGTATTTGGCACAGCACTTTCTGAATATTCGGCACATCGTACCGGATGCGAGCGAAAAAAACATCGCACACTTGGCAACTCAAGTGAATATTGTTGTTTTTATTATTTTTTTCATAATTGCGGACAATAAAGATCAATAATTATTTATTCTACATGGTTATTTTTAAATATATATTCAGTTTACATGATCTGAATATACAAATGGGCCTGAACACTAATCGTTTGCTGGACTTATTAATATAGTTAAAAAAATAACTGCGAATACAAAATTATCGAATCTGATGTTTCGAATATATTTCGTCAAACATCCAGAAAGTGATTTTTCAAATTTCTGTAGTGTTAAAAAACGCAATTAGTGGGAAAACGTAAAACCGCGGTTAGAATCGCGCTACTAAAAAAATTGGAACCCGTTTTTTACCTTTATGAAGGAACTGGTAAAAAAAACGTAATTAACACGAAAACTCAAATTCAGAGTACTACATAAATACAGTGGAACTCGTTTTTTACATTTTTTAAGGAGCTGATAAAAAAAGTACATATATTAGAAAATATTTAATTGTTTAACATAATTTTTAAAAAGGTCAACTTGATTTGCAAATAGTTGTATTTGTTTTGTAAAAAGTTGTATTTGATTTGTAAAAAGTTGCAATTGATTTCCAAAAGGGTGCATTGAATTTGCAAAATGGTGTATTTAACGTAAAAAAACTGTATTAGATCCTTAAAGGACTTTAATAGAACGAGATTTCTGCTTTAAATTGTGGAAAAATAGAAAATGTGTAACGGGAAATTGGCAAAATAACAACACCGTCACGATCTGTATTTATGTCTCATCCTTTGTATTAATTAAGCATGGATCCTTGCAACTCCTTTAACTCCTAAAGATGAAAAAGTCATTAATGGACGACGTTTTCACAATATTAACAATATAAGACAGAATCGCGGAAGGAGCTAAACACAATGCTAATAAATTTAAGGGAAACCGAAAAGTAATGTCATTTTTTTTGTGGCGTTTTTATGACAGATTGTTATTGACTGCCGCCGAGTAAACAGGTAAAACTCAGTATCTTTATAAAGCTAAAGAATTGAAGCAAAAAAAGCTACCGAGACCATCTGCAAAATTTATGGAGACGTCTTAAAACTTAAAAAATGCCGAATGGATGGTTAAAAAAAATTAAAAGTGGTGATAGTGAATTAAACGATAAATTAAGATAAGGAAAACCTCTAAAATATGATGATGCCGCTTTAAACTCATTACTAAAAGCAACCCACAGAAAACCATTAAGAAATTGTCATAAGATCTTTGATCAGCAGTCGAATGGATCGGTAAAAATTAGACAAGAAATTTGGGTACCGCATAAACAACGTCAAAGGATAACCATTTGTTAGTCACTCTTGTTTAGGTATGAAACCTATCCGTTTCTGATAAGGGTTGTTACCAGTGGTGAAACTTAGGTGCTGTAGATTAACCCAGAGAGATAAAAACTTTGACTTTCTTTTAATCAGGTTTCAGTTACTCAGCGTTTGGTGGGATATTTTAGGCATAATTTATCATGCATTATTAAAACTAGGACAAACAGTTACAGCTGAAGTTTATCTATCCTAAGATTTAAGGAAAAACTATTAAACCATCGGTCTTGGTAAATAACGTAACAAGAATCACATAGGAAAAATCATTGAGTTTAATTTAGAAGTTCCAAAGAATCCTGCCTATAAACCAAACAATGCGCCTTCAGATTTTCCTATTTTTAAATCTTTGGAGTATTCACTTACATTGCTTATGATCACTCACAATATTGTCATTGGTTTTTGGTCTCCCTTATACGTCCGAAAAGTTCTCCTAACATTCAAAGCGTATGATGTATAAATTAATATTGGTAAATAAATCAATTTTTTTAAGCAAAACGACTTTTGATCAAATATTTACAATTTTTAAAACATGATCCTTAGCAGACCTAAAATAATAATTAAGCTAGTTCGACAAATTCAGCTAGAAAGCTTAACCATGTTAATCCCAGCCTTTTTTGCATAGAATATGCGAAGAATCCCAAGCAATTTCTTGGTAAAAAACAATAGTTTTCATTATGTTTTTTTATCTCAGCTAATGATTCGTTTAAAAACATAATTCTATCTGTATAATGTATGATAATAACTAATTTTTAAATATAAATAAAAACATAAATACATATATAAAATATTTATTCTTAAAACAATACAAATTTTAAGTTTGAATAATTTTTAACCTAAAAATGAATTATTTTATGTAAAGAAATTAAATGTAAATAAAAATTGAAAATGGTTTTCAGTCAATATATGAAAAAATAAAATGAAAATGGATTGTTTCGCAAAATTAGTAAAACATCTAAAACTTTTTTTTAATAAATTTGTATAAAGGTTCTTATATTTATTTAATTCCTTATAAATAATTTAATCAGCTTTATGGACAGGAGTTGCGAACATTTTTGCGAAACAATAAATAGCCATAAGCTGTGAACATGTCACCCCAGATCAATACTCAGGAAATAGATAATTTAAAACAATATGAATTTAAATTAAACAGTTAGGGCCGATGATCGGCCCCGTGGGAGTAAAAAGGTTAAAAATTGGACTAAATAAACAATAAAGATGATTTTCAATCGGTGTAGCATTTTTATAAATGTTTATTTATTTTAATAACCCAAATCAGTTAGAGAAATAATAATATTCCGATGCAGTTTATTAATAAAAACTCCACGTTATGATTATATAACGTTATTGATAATAAATGGGCCTTTAAACGTTGAATGTCATAGAAGTGTGGTGTTGTTAATGAAAAAGCAACAATATGTCCATCTTTGAAGAGCAGAACATTCTTCTTAGCTTGAAACATGACACAGCAATGACGTAAAAAGAGAAATGGCAGCAAAAAACAAAACATATATCTTATGGGAACTGAATAATAAAAGTTTGTTTTTCTGAAAAGGGGCAACTCCAACATAACCGTGTCCTCTTAAACTTTTTTCAGATATGTAAAATTTAATCATAATATATCTTGCGAGAGTGATATATGTAGAAAAAAAAATGTATAAAAAAAGTTAGCGATGGTATAGGGCTTTTAAAAAAATAAAAGGTCCGGCCGAAAGTTCACGTAATCATCGCGACCTTTCTGCGACATGATATTTCGCAATGAAAATGTCAATGTAAATTTCAGGTGGACCTACCTATTGTCTGGCCTTTTTAGCAAAATAAAATTGTATACTCGCCTTATACATTATGTACACGTTTTGTAATTGAAATAGACCGGATGGGTACCGAAATAGAATTGCTAATTTCCATGGCATAGACGTGACACGTACCGCCACTCCCCGGGTCACTTTTCAGCTTTTCGCAATATTATGATGGCGTGAAAAATACCTCGAACTATTCACGTGTACAGGGCATTAATGAAATGTGCGTCGATATATAAATATTTAAAATAATTATCGAGAGCGCGTCCCGTGTCTAAAAATGGACAATTCATTCTGATGGGCATGGATGCATTTTCGAATTCCAATAAGTGGATTGAAAATGGAATTCAGATTTGCATGCTATTGACCCATATATTGAAACTCGCTCGGTGTACCGAAATATTCGCTCGTATTGGATTTTCGCGTTATTTTTAACATTTTCAGCGCCGTGTACATAAATTCAATTGATCGCATCGGCAATGGACGGTGGCCGAAGACATGGAACCAGCGTGTCTACACTGATTGGATCACGGCAATAAATTTTATTACACTGAAAAAATACAAGGAAAAAAGAAAGAAAAACCACCTGAAAGTGTATTAAACTCATGCGGAATTAATAATGGTCCTAAACGGCCATAGTTTTTACGGCAAAGATTTTATGGTAAACCCAAACGCGAAGTTGCGTGTTTTTTGTTGCGGCATGTGTGCACCTGGGATACGTATTGGCACATTCAGAATTTTGAATAGATTTATTTTGAAGAGTTTATGAACCGTGGCACGAGCCTCTTTGATTTTAAATTGGCTAGTTTAGAAACAATCGTGAATAGGAAAATTGAGCTTAAATTTGAAAGCTGAAAGCGTGAATGTTTTATGGCGTCGATGCAATTAAAGGAATGGCATTATTAACGATGATAAATTTAAGATTTCTCAATCTGTTATAGTACTTATAATAAAAAATGTAATGACATATTTAATAAAATGAGCTTGGATCAATATTATATTAATAAGTTCATTTAAACTCCTAAATTTGAAATAGAATCAATCATAAAAACTCGATATCAATTACTCGATTTATCGTAGATCAGTTTAAGATAATCAGCGCGTTAACTCAAATACAAAATATGAAAAAGAACGGGATTCGCATTAAAAAATATTCAGGAGCTTTGTTAAATTATCTGTGTCCTTTGGCAGTATGTTATTTTTTTTCCTTTCAAACATCAGAACAACATCTTAATTATTTAATCTTAATTAAATTGTATTAATCTTGTAGAATATATTTTATACTTCATTGAGTACGTAAATGTCCTATGACGAGGAACTGTGAATTCGGATCAATATAGAAGTAAACACAATGAGACAATTTCAGAAGACGTCTTTATTGATCACGAAATACCGTATATAAATCAGATCCGAGGGTTACAGAATTACTAGTTCATTTTTTGTAAAATCGAAGAGTATAGGGTATACTATTTAAATGGATAAAAGAATCCTGAATCCTCGGAGCTTGAAAGGCTATCACTCTCTTACATGGCTACGAGTCAAAAACTCCTTACTACCCTCAAAGCTATATGGATTTCCTTTGTCTAGATCCATGGAATGTGTCGATTGGGTTAAACAGAATTAAAAAGATGTAAGCTGTGGAAGCACAAACACTTCTAGGAGCAAGATCCTTCTAGTTACATGTTTGTGTTGATTTATCCTATAGTTCTGAAGATGACGTCAACAATACTCTCATCGCATTAGCTTACTGAAGAATTTTTCTGCACGTGTTTTTTACATCAAGAAAATCAATTTTCCTATTTTCCCTGACGTAGAATTCCCTTTGTGGTGGTTATTCTACCTCATGTAGGATAATTTCCCGTACTTCTCGGCGTCATTCTCTCCATCAAAATTATCATAAGAGTCACTGCCAAGACGTTCCTGCATTTCGCTCCGTTGTAAAATGTAGTCGCCATCTTGTTGCGCTACACATGGATGCCGCCATGATGACTCTGGTTATATCCTCTCGTCTTACCCATGGCAAACCACATCGACTAACAATTAACAGACTAGGTAACCACTACAATCGCTGACGTTCTGGCTGCAGTCTCCACTCCAACATTCCCGCCACAGTGCCTCGGACTGATACGCTGTCACAAGGACCTTCAGTCGGCATTTCGTCGCGATCATAGGCGGAGTAATTCTTTGCACTGAAACCAGTCAATGCCAGAGATCACTAGGCAAAAAGTACCACCGGTATTATCTTAGCTCAGTCGCGGTTAATTTATTTTCTCCTTCTTTAGTCGACATTCTCATGTCTGAGAGTCGTGACCATTTTTGTTTAGAATCTTCTTGATTTCACATCTCCATCTACATAAATATATTTTAACTATGTTCATAAAGGCCGTTGTCATAAAGAATTCATTTTCGTCGGAAGGCTGACCTATCCAAGTACTAAATTAGCTCGGTCCCGGTTAACTTACATTATTGTAATGATATGTATGTTACCTACAAGCCATGCCACTGGTAATCTGCTATATTTAATTTAAGTGGCTTTATAACCCTGAAGCGGGTCTTTGCCACCTGGAGGACACTACGCGATCTCCAGCAGAGACACGTCTGTTTCAACCATGATACCAGAACTGCAACGATCGTCCTCAGAGTCATCTTGGCTCTTCGAATACATGTCAGCCGAGTCGAGATATCAACGCGTGTAACAATAATGATCAGACGAGGCTAGGACCAATTCGTATTGAATTCACGGTCTGATGTTGTGCTACTGGCACCTTCTGTGCTTTTGTACTCAGGATGAAGCTGTGTCAGACCGGTACGACACAATTCCATCCCTTGCAATCCAACCACACCGCATATACCGGTCTGGGGCCGGTTCAATTGGTGCAACAAAAGCAGTTTTTTTCTTGAAACGCGTGATGTAACATATAATGCTAGACTTTTTTAAGAAAGAGGAGAAGGGAAAGGGAAAGTGGCTTTGCACAACTCTGCGAAAGTCGATGGAAAGCGAGAAAATGCCCTGTAGCAAATTACATCGCTGACCAGATCCATGTGCGCTCCACCGGGATATCCGTAACCTCTATGCGATCTACTCTACTCTAACTATCTACTCTATGCTGTCCGATGCCGACAGCATAGAGTAGATCGTGACGCGTAGCGTCCAGGACAAGTAAGGACAGGACCACAGAACGTGACTGTAATCCTAACAGACGTGCCCACACCAGCAATGCAGCCGCTACAAGTTTAGCCTTGAATTACTTCTCGTGGCCAGTCAGAATTGGACTGACCCAGAAGTCTGGGGAAGAACTGCTACAATTAAGCCTGGTCTGACATCGCGAAAGAAGAGATAGGTGGTCTTCGCCTTTGGGGAGGAATCCCACCTTCCCGCCACTCGATCAAGAGCCGATTTAAAGCTTGGCGCCAGCGATTCCTGCCCCACCTGGGCAAATTGTAGTGGCGCCGACGACAACAGGACTGTTTTTTTTCAAGCAAAAACTGACGACCCTCAGCTTGATTTCAAGATCGAACGGAAGGACGCCAGCAATAATTAATTGTGAAGCCGTAGTGGCAGCTTCTGTAGCACACACGTCACTGAATTGGCCTGGATAGCGGCCTGGCTCTTCATAGATTCGTAGTATCTACGAACACATGATTATGCCAAACCTCCATCACCACCACGTCCATTACCGACAACGGACAACGCTCACTATATACATGATATAATTATATGCATGATTAGAAAAAGGCTGAACTACAAGCTACAAAAGAAAATCCCTGCTTTGAATCAACTACACATATATTGTTCGTTAGATCTTTCGTTTGTTATAGATTTTCAAAGCAAATAAATGCTAGAATATCTCACTTAACCAATTAAATGCACGGTTTTCAGACCGCAATTGCAACAAGGAAACTGGTACGCGGAAATGCTATAAACTAAGGCGAGGTATCGCTAGTGTATTTACCGGTAGTGAGCCGTTCTAGGAAAGGACCTCGTCCTTTGATCGGGATTGCTATTCAACACCAGTTTGGGCTAATTAATTTATGTTGTTCTTGGTGTGTTCAAGGAAAACTGGTTCCGTAACGATTCAGTTCCGTCGACTCCGTATCGACAATCGTCGACAGAAAAATAACGTTATATATAATATTTAATCTAGAATTCAGATTCTTTCGGTACACCTTGTAGCATTAAGTTGCCAATATACAAATTCGCCGCTTGTACGACATTGATCAGATACGGTCGAAATTACACATTCGAAATATAAGTAAGCTTCGCCCCCTGAAACCAATCATACCATCGAGGTAATACCGGCATCGAATTAAATGTTCAGTTAACTTTAACACGTATTTCGGCAGGGACGCCATGACCTATTACACTCACGCCATTTCGCCATTTGTCACGTGGACAGACACGGCGTGCCGGTTAGGAGGATGCGAGCAACAGTGGGTCACCGAGACCCACGAATTAGTTTCTGACCCGGGCACGCGATTCGCTCCGAATTAATTGCCGATCGACCTTAACAATTTGAGGTCTTTCCATCCCCCTCCCCCATCCACTGCTAGCAGGGTCGCTATTTTTAGTGGTACAATTTTGGACGCAGTCGAGGTCTCAATTAAAAGCTAGCGGAATGCACATCGTGTATCACGGTTGCCAAAAATCGATCCAATATTTTATCACTGTTTATTTATTTATTACTGATCAGGGCGATAAGATTCAGATAAACGTCTCGTTAGTCCGGAAAATATCGGAAAAGACAGTGGGAAATTCAGCAGAGCGCGCGGAGAAGTGGAGCGCGGAAGTTTTCCAATCAGAATGACGTACGGATCGAAGCAGGGGAAGAAGGCACGGGCACACACATGGAAGGAAATGAACTGGAATTACATTCCGGTGCATCGGGACGCTATTCCAGCTCCTCTGGAATTGCATTTCCACCAAATAAGCAGGTAATGGAAGAGCAATTGCAGATGGCGCCAGGTGGCACCGCCGGCGACATTGTTGCAACATTAAAAATTGAATTCTGCTCAGGGGGCCGATTCCAGCGCGGAATTGGATTGGTGTTGACAATTTTAACAATGGAAACAATTGATCGAGTCGGGCACCAGACTCGCCGGTAAACTTTAGAACAAATTTCATTTCTGTTTTCATTCATCATCGTGATGGATGGTGTTAGTATTGTGGCGCTGCACGAGTCCTTCCCTATTCTATTATGATTGGAAGTGCTATTTTTATTGTTTGCAGCATACATACTTGCCGAAATCACTTATAAAATGAACACTCGTGGCAAAAAAATAATAAAAACCCTTGAACATAGTAGCAATTCTGATATTTATCAAATAATACTATTGTAACTCTGTAATATTTTAAAAAATACCTATAGAAAGAACGTGAAAAAATATATTTAAGGTTTAAATATTTAATATTAAGTTATTTTTGTAAACGGCCGGCAGGATATCGTATACGCACTGAATGTATTGGGCAAGGCGTGCGCTATGACCGCTGCACGACCTTACACGTGCGCGACAGCATACAGTACCGTCGCCAATGTGGGCGTAGGATCTCAGCGAGCGAAACTAATGTTTTTGTATGCAGTTTAACGGCCGAAGGCGTGCTGTCAAGTCGCAGCACATTCGTCTACTCGATCGCGATCTCGGTCGAGCTGGGCTCGCGACATATAATAAATAACGATAAATAATTATTTATTATTCATTTTATTAAAATTAATTAAGTTATCATATTAAACAAATTTTGAACATACATTTTCGAATAGAAATTATGATGATAACATAAATATTATTAAAATTGGTAGACCACGCCCGCCACTTCCAAACTTATTTAGTAAACACAAGTGTTATAAAATCAATGGTCACATTTCGTGTTCTTATGTTCCAGATGACGGACCAATCAGAGCGTCTGCATCCTTTTCATAGACAATAAGTCTTTATTTTCACCTGCTAAAAAAACTCCGTTTTGGGAATCAGCCGCTGCTGTCAGCAGTTATCGTTGTCTTTCGACAGGCGACAGGGTGGATCTGCCTAATGCCGTCGCAGAAGTCAAGATTCCGGATTTCTCTTGTACCGAGATCCGTCTCTGGGATCCTTTATCATCATCTTGTACCGGAGATTCGTCTCTGGATCTTTCATCACACCTATCGTCGAAACCTGACGACACCTGCAAATTCTTCCAACAAATCAATATTAAAACAAAGCGTGCTTTCTACTCTTGATCTTGATCTTCGAAGCGATCGTCAACTTCCGGACGGTCGAACGTTTTGGCGCCAGCGGTCGTGTACCTTTTATTGATACGCGAGCTCGGGTGCCTTAACATAATTGGTGGCAGCGGTGGTATACCATTCTTTGGACTACTGTCGCGCCCCTTTTAACATAATTGGAGGCAGCGGTGGTATGCCATTTTTTGGACTACTGTCGCGCCCCTTTAACACAAGGATAAAAAAATGAATATATGCAACATTTTTATTTTCAAAATATGATAAAGTTTAGTGGTTGAGGCTGTGAAGTTTATTCAAAACTTTTTTGTTGGCCATGTCTATTATTCTCCAAAGATAGCAGCGTGTGAAATAAGAAGTAGCATGTGAGAAATGTATCTGAAAAAAATGATTACAAGCCTTTTTTCTCACCGGTTACTGATGAGAGAGACGCTAAGAGTTGTTTCTTACCAGGTCAAATTAAATGGTTGAAGCGGCGAGCGTGTTGGTTCCCGGTAATTCGGGGAGGCATTTTCTTTTGTGGTTTTGGTGGTTCATTACGTCGTTATTATTATAATGTGGCCATATTTCGGCGAGCTTCTCTGACTGCTGGCTCTCTTACATGGCTACGAGCTAAGAATTTTCCTCAAAACTCTGGATCATCTATATATAAATTCTAGAATCAGTGCATGGAGCAATGCTTTTCTTTGTCTTGGTCTATGAAACGTGTCGATTGGGTCACCGAATTAAAAAGATGAAACCTGTGGAAGCATGTACTCATTGTATGGAGTTGTACCAATTTTTAAAATGTAGTATATGTCACATGTTTGTGTTAATATTTCCTATAATTCTGAATCAACCATACACTCATCGCATTAGTTTACCGAAGAAAGGTGATACTAAGTTAATAGAAATCCAAACCCAATTTTGGGTCACATATTAATACAGACAGAATTTATCAATTATTGGTTCGTAAGATTTGTCGATCGATCGTTGCTCGTAGACCATGATGATCGACAAGTCTTCCCATCTGAACCAGCAAGATTTCCTGGAAGTCTCCCTTCATGCGTCCTAGACAGTGAGACTAGTTTTTTACACTTCGAAGTGTAAGTTGATAATTCGAATCGTAAACAATCGTCTAGATTAGATAATGATCTTTTAATTATAATATTTATGGTGGAAAATAAAGATCTACACGAATATATGGAATTCAAAACAGTAGATGATTTTAGAGGCTCTTTTTTTCATGAAATTATGCTTTTTATGACCAACTAAGTTCATAGAGTTTTCATCCGTATTGTAGGATTTTAACATTATCTCATGTCTTAAATTTACTCGTTTGATTTTCGATATTTTCTCTGGCAGAAATTCTGCTACGGATTTGGCAGTTTCAGTAATGTCTACCTGTGTAGTAAAATAAATTACAAAATAAAGTAGAAATGGTTTGGATAATGGTACATTGCCGAAATTTACTTTCAAACTGTACCGAAAGTTTTTTTTTTAAATTGAGCAAGAAACATGGCTGCTTATGGTTAAAATATTTGGGGGTGCTGCGTAATATTATATTCAAATATAAATAATAAGGTGAGATAAATATATTAAATAATATTAACAACAATAAAATAAATGAAAAGCTGCATATAGTCCAAAAAAGATGTGTCAGTATGACTGCACCGAGTCGCAGCTCGACGCGACGCATAGCGGCGAGACCCCCCCTCGCACTCCGCTACCTCCCCTCATACGCGACGCTACTAGCGCTGACGAGCAAGCAGCGCTCTTACTCTATATCGCGTAGATTATTAATACTACTCACGTAAGTACTGACCAGACGAATAAATATTAATATTTTCGTATAAATAATAAACGAATAATATTAGTCAATGTTCACAAGAGAATTTTTCGACAAATTAAATATCTTAAACTGTAATTTGATTGAGAAAGCTTTAAAAATAATTATTTCAGCTCAATGTTATTTTTTCCCCAAAGATTCAGGCTTAAGCTCTTTAACTTTTCACATATGTCAGTTTAAAAAGCCCATCAATCATTGTAGGTCATCGAATTGTTCAAACGCTTTACCTCTTTTAATGAGGTTTTAATCCTAAACATTAAAACATCGATACTTTGCTTAGAAAGATTCGTGCTTTTCTACAAGGACTTTAAACAATATGTTGTGATAAAGCTCAGAATATTTATTTTTCACTAAAATCACTCAAAATCCTTTTAATAATTCCTGTCACTTGCAAAGTATCTGATATATCTAATTTTATCTCATTATTTCAACACTTTTCCCCATGCACAAGGCTTAAAACCATTGCCCTAATCTTTTAACCCTTAAAAATTTTCTGGACTAATTAACGTTGCGATAAAAAAAAATGATTTTAGAATATACTCTATTTAAAATTAATAGAAAACCAATGAATAATATATTTTATTGTCCATTTATAATAACTACGGGATAAAATAAATAATAATAAATTGTGTCAGGATGGCATGACGATATCTTCGCTGTTGATTAATTTCGTTGACAAATGACGTTTATGAGGAATGTATCTAGATGGCACCCGGTCGGCTAACAATGTTATTGTCTCAGCTGATAGATGAAGAGGAGTTGACATTGATTGAAGGCTGACTGATGGCCGGATTCTTCATTGTCTGAAGATGGCCGACTGGTGACACCCGGTGAATTTATCTCCCGAAGAATGGGGCATAAAGTGTACGTAGATTAGTTCGGAAAAAAATCTGAAAAGAAAAACGAATCAATAATAATTTACCGCATTAAAAAAAATAGTTATTGCAAAAAAAATATTATTAAATAAAACAACAAGTCAATTAATGGAATAAAATTTTCCATGGACGAATTTTAGTATTTTATCCTAAGGTCCTACACCCGATTCGACATAGAAATAAAATCTAATAATGCCATAAAGGCCTCGGGTGTTTCTCTATTCCATCAGCAAACAGACGTGCTCAGAAAACGTAGAAACATCATAGAGAGAGATAGAGTCCGAATTCACCACACAACATTTTTAAACTTATATTTATAAATCACTGAAAAATATATCATTTTTCTATTAAAATAAATTAATATATTTTTATTGTTTTTTTATAGGATACCACGCTGTATTCGAGATTCACTGAAATATCACGAGAGGAAGAAGACGTCACGAATCTTTTATGCGACCGTTTTCCTCTCCTACCACCAACACCACCACACACCACCTTGGCTCGAAACCACCGGCCAATTTCTATATTGGCCGCGCGTGATTTTTATATAAAACGGATAAACGGGGGCCTTTCCTTTCAATAAGGGCCTATCCTTTGGGGCCAAAAGGGCCTGTCAACAATAAATGGGACACTTCGGCGGGCTTATTGCGGAAGAAGATTATGCCCAGACTTGAATATACGGGGTGCAACACGTTTCCAAAATGGGCCTCCGCAAAACACCCCTACCACACACTTCGACATGAAACCGGGAAAATCGACGAAAACTCTCTGCATGAAAACTCGATCGAAAAGAGGTTAATTGATTTTATTTTAATAATATTATCATACGATATGGTTAGTGCAATGGCGTATTTTTTTCACTAAAGAAAATGGCACTCGTAGGCCATATGGTATAAGCACAATAACCAGATATCTATTCACATGGCGAGAGAACTTTACCATTTGGAAAGTATTGTGATATGCAAAACTTTCATTCAACCCTAAAGTTAGCGGAGGTCCGATAAAATAAATATATGTTTTATAGTTAGAAACAGTTTTCTTATGATTCTAGGAACGAGAAGGGGTGCAAAAATAATAATATTTTAAGAAATTTAATTTTGCAGCTATTTTATTGTAAATTAAAAGCAAAATAATACTGATTTTTCTGTGTATTCGATAGATAAACTGTATAATATTTATAATTTATGCAAAATAATTGTAGATATTATTGGAATAAATATTTTTGTAGATAATTGAAAACTACATACTTATTTTGGTGACTTTTTTTTTAATATTGATTACTTATACAATGTGAGATGAATGCAGAAGTGAAGATTATTTACTCAAGTTTTCAATATTATTTTTAAGTGAATATTACGCTATTTACAATAGTTTAGGGCGCAATTTGTTATTGTTTTGTACTAAGCTGATTTGTTGCTTTATTATTTCGAATATTTTACAGTATATAGATTTACCCTAAATTGATATCCATTATTTTATTGAAATACAATACAATATTTTTACCTTAAGAAGCTCATGTACTCAGGCAAATAACGATTCACTTCTAAGTTTTTAGTTAAAATCTGTAATTAGAAGAAGGTGAGGGAATGATTATTTTAATATAATACTGTTAATTACCTACTTTACTAAAAGTAGTTAAAAAATAACTCACTTGATAAACTTTAGTCAATCTTCAGTGACTAGATTTAAAAAAAAAACAAAAAATTGCGCATGTAGAGTGCAAAAAAGGCTAAGGACAAAACTTCAAGACAGCTGCTATAGAAGATCGTCATTTAAAAAGCTTCTGCTGAACCAACTAATTTAATACTTCAGTGGATATAAGAACAGAGTTCATCGGAGGTAGAGGAATCAAAATCCGTATTCTAACAGTACAGAGAAGGTTCAGGGAATATAGTTTTATGCCAAGATCACTGACGACAAAACCACTTCACAACAAATGCGCCCCAAAGACTCCAATAGTTTAAATTTTAACATACCTTAACTAAAGAGGACTGAAGGAAAGTTATCTTCTAGAATTTAAGCAAATTTTGGGCCAACATTAACACTATCGTGGCCGCATCAAATTACCAAAAACTTACGCTATTGAATGTATTACTTATAGATGTAGCATTAACATTTGCATATATAAAAATTCATTCATTGTACAGATGTGTGTGCTAGATCGGCATGATGGATATGTGACATCATGCAGCCGGTAATGATCGAACCAGTGATGATGCAACATATGCATCACCGGCCACGAAAGTGTTAAAGAATCCAGAATGAAAAATGGTTTGAGGATGTTTTTCATACTATGGATTTGGATATTTAGTATTCGTCGATGGAACCGTCAATGCAGAATTTTATATTAATAAAAGAATCATTAATGAGAATTAATTGTTCCATACATAGAACTACCCCTGTCTTATATAAACGACTGCATTTTTTTGCTTAAACATTTACTATAGTTAAGGAGAAAATATCTATCATTTCTCTTTTATTTTTACTGGTCAAAGATTTAATAGAAAAACTATATTTTATCATTATGATGGCCAGGTTTTAGTCCTGATTTAAACCATCGAAAATTTATGGCACATTATAAAAACAAAAGTCAACAGAGAGAAGCCTGCCCATTTAAAATCACTAATAACATCAATAACAAAGGCCTAGTATGAAGTGATAACGGCAAAAACAATAAAGAACTTGCTGGATTCCAAATTTTAATTGACCAAACTGATATAAAAAAAAATAAAAGGAGAACCACAAAACATTTCAATCTTATATTAAAAACTGAGTGTTCATAAATATTTTTTTGAAATATTGATTAAATTATGTCAATTGTAAAAAATAAATTTATTTTTTGTTTATAAATGCAAAATAACTTGCATTATTAGAAAAAAATCCCAAAACTGACAGCTGCAAACTCGCACGGGCTTTTAAGCTCTTATATGTCTTATTTTACAGATTTATGACTAAAGAATTATTAGAAAACGAGGCTAAAAATATTTCAAAGCCATAAAAAGACCTTAAATAAAATTCGAAATATTTTTCATAGTTATTTGTTCCTAATTTTGAAATAAATAATGTTTTTATTTTGTATTATGATCGCTCGACACGTTTTTCGACTTGCATAAATTAATGTTATATACTGACCCAGGAAACTCGTGACGATACAACTACATAATTCATTACAACAGTCGTAGTTAACATGTTTAAAACGAATTACCACACTGAACCCTCCATGCACCATTCAGAATATAAACACGTTGACATTAATCCGACTGCGACCGTTCACAGTGACAATATTTACTGTAATAAAGCAGGCCACACGCCGTGTTTTATTGAGTATGTTTGAAATTTTGACGCTTCCACGATAATATTAATTATTTGATAGTGGCGTCGCCGGCAGGGTTGAGACCGGATATTATTTCCGCAGTTGTGGCGCAAAAGTTGTGTTTAATTCAGTGTACACATCCGTGGAACATTCTGGAGCCCGCTTTTCCCGGCTTAATTACGTTTAAACTAAACACGTTTAATATGCAGGAACCGGGGCATACTACACCTTAGCGAGAGGAGAACGGATCAGAAATAGGATCAAAATACCGTATTAAGGTAAACTATAGATACATATAAATATATAGATAAAAAATATAAAATTTCAGATACTTACGGGTATTGTGAAACTAAACAAGGGTCATCGGTGGCTTAAAAAGTTTAAAAATGAAAATACGAATCTCAAAGATGTCGCACAAAAGCGACGGTGGATTTAAATCAAACAATTATCATTGAAGACTGGCTGTTCATGGTCTACAGCTCAGGATCATCTTCGTCGCACAGGAAAATTGTTCCAGGCAAGGATTTTGGTTCTTCCATGAATTGACGGAGACGTATCTCGATCGACGGCGTATCATCTGCGCGTCTCTTTTGTCTCGGTATGAAGTCGTTCCGTTTTTGCAGCGAATTGTAACTAAAGATGAGAAGTGAGTGCTAAAAACAATGGTTTTTTTCTGGAGAAGTACCTGTTATGACCCCTCGACCATCATTAACAATAAAGAAGGTCATTGTTTGTGTGTGGTGGGATTTTTCTGGAATTATACATTATGAATTTCTTGAACCTGGTCAAACCGTTACAGCGACTGAAAGAAGATCTCATAAAAAACGTTATGTTTTGGAAAAAAGGATACTTCAACACAATAGCGCAAGGCCTCATGCTGCAAAAATAACACAGGAAAAAATAAGAGAGCTTCGATTGGAACTTTCAACTCATCCATCCTATTCGATGAATCTCGCACCATCTTTTCAGATCGTTAGAACATATATTACGAGGTAAAAAATATTTTATAATGTCGGAGAAGTGAAAATGCGCTTGGAAAAGTTTTTTAATGAAAATTCAAAGGGCGTTTTTGTAAAGGCAATTGAATTACTGCCTTTATGATGGCAATAAATGTTGAAAAATGATGGAAACTATTTTTTTGATTGTATTTAAAATTTTCGTCCCCTTAATATTATCTTATGTACTAATTAATATTTCATCATAATCATTTTCCAGCCGCAAGGCTCTCACTCGCTGAGGGCATGGGCCTTACCAAACGCTCGAATGGCAGTCGAGGCGAAAGGAATCTGAGTAAGGCGAGGGCTCCCCTTTCGTGTTCATACCATAGGGACCCAAGCCGTCTTGGTATGCGGTTTTTTGTAAAGAGTTTCCATCTTGATATTGATTGATTTTCGATTGCTGATATGTCTTGATTGATTTTGTTATGGATATAGAGGATGGATATGATTTCGCTCGAGGTAACGAGTTCATTGATGAGGAGCGAAAGTATCTAGACTAGACCAATTATTGGTCAACAGATTAGGGTTTTCTACAAAATCAACAAAAAAATAATCGCCTATTAAAAGTTTATTCACTAATCACAAAATCAACATTCAACAAGGTTGAAGTCAATGCTATGTCGATTTTCAATTGTGGCGGTTATCCAACAGAGTGCGAAATAATTTTCCACACTTTTTAAATATGTCCCATAATAATCAATGACACATAGCACCCCTAGCGGGATTAAGTTGCATTATCCCCTCCAACAAAATGATCATCAGCGCCACTCTGCTCCCGGCGGTCGAAGCGTGTACCCGCATTTCGCTCTTTCGTAAGATGCAGTCGCCATCTTGTTGCGCTACACACGGACGCCGCCATCACGAATCTGGATATATCCTCTCTTTTGGCAAACCACTTAGATTAATTAATTAACAGGCAAGCTAGACACTTAAATTGCAGATTCAAACCCTCCTCCTCTGTACTCCTCTGCAGATACTCGCTCGACCACCACGAGTGTCGTCACTTCCAGAGATCACTAAGCAGAGAGTACAAGGGGCTGCCCGCGTCACGCGCATTTCTTTATTAGCATGTTTAACATCAAAGCTTGTCCAATAAATTACAAGCTTGTCAATGTATTTACTATAAATTGTGTTTGAACTTTTGTCACCGGCGAGAGTAAAGGCTCGCCATGTTTTACCATGTTTATCAAACCTTTACATAATGAATCGTTGCCTTCAACAAGTAAATCTCATGTACTTACTATCTCTTTTAGTGATGATAGCGAGTTTTGAGATAAAAAAATAATTGTTGTTAAATAATATATAAAATAACAAAGAGCTTTTAACAAAATTTTATTCATTTATATTTTCAGCTTTTTTATGCGACATTCATTCAGTTTTATGAGCTTTTATTATAAAATCACGGGACCTATCCTTCGTTTTTCTATTGCATAAAAACATATCTGGGTGTATATTTACGGATAGGATAATTCATTATGATAATGACTAGGGGGAAATGTGAGTGATAGATATCCTCTACTCCTACATCCTGAAAAATCGAAAGAGAACGATTATGGTCTATAAATATTCAACAAACAAATTTATTTTTGATGTTAATCTTATCACGACATCTACATAAATATAATTTAGCTTCTAAATTCTTGTCGTATCAGTATCGTCGCTTAGCCGACACACGTCCGATCAGATCGGACATTTATCCTTGACAGGCTATGGGACCGTAATGACCCATGTCCTGTAGCCTCTAGCCATATTTATTTATTGGCCTTGTTTAGTGATGTATTGATTGCGGAGTGGCGTACTATCCGCCTTGGGCCAGACGCCCTGATTTAGGGTCGTATGCCGACGATACTTACATTTTTATATCGGCAGAGGGCACATAAACGCTTCTAATTGCAAATGTATAAAAAAACAATCAAATTATATTAATGAAAAAAGCCTTTTCAAGAAGATATAGGTCAATTCGCCATGGAATTGATGCAAAAAACTGTATCCATTTATAATCCTGACATGCTTTGGATTTTTATTTGATAGCGTGTACGTGATTTTTGTATAATTAAATTCACACTATGCATTGATTAAATGAAATATGTCGGTTTTATGTATCAATTGGTATGAAAGGATTAATTTATGTATGCCAAAAATTGACGTCGCGACGCCTATTTGACATAAAATATTATTTTTATTTTTTTAATATATGATTTAGATTTCGAAAGCGTCTTTTGAATCGCCCTGTAGTACATTCTTGCCGCAGTAAAAGTCATATCAGAATGCAAAGTGGCGTGATGCCACTGCTCAAAATTCAAAATGACTAAAACCCTGTTCTATGGTGTAATAAAATGAAAATCTCATTAAAGTTTTATGATTAAAAATATCCATGTCCCATAAAATGCAATTAAGTCCGATTCCATGGAACAATATATTTTTTTACGATTGCGCTCATTTATATTTGACATTTTTTATATAGTCATAATCTCGCTTCTGTTAAATTCAATTTAATATCCGAAAGTATAAGAAAATAAAATATTATTATATATCAAAATGTAAAAAAACATATTTAATGCATAAGATAATATTATTATTAAATCATTATTAGATCGTGAAAATCTCTCCGCATATAACTTATATTTTCTATTTTCTGATCTCGTCAAATTTGATATGTAAAACAAATAAAATATTCCAGACGATACGGCACGAAATCCACGACAATTCCCTTGCGCCGGGGCCGAGATGTCTCCGCGGCCCGGGGCGCTACGGGCGCGATAAATTCACGGGGCGGCCCTGTGAGATGAAAGTATTAAAATTCTAGACTTTCCGAGTTCCAGACTATGACTCTTGGATAACTGCCACGAGAGTGTAGGAAATAGAACGGCGAACTGCGCTGAAGCGACTGCCGAAATATAGACACTCGAAAAATTGTGTAATTTAAATTTATATATATTAATACTAAATATTGATTAAATTAATTTATTATTCAATAAAGCTGCTCGAACTTAACACGGCAAAATTGCATGCACATACAAATTTTATCGCCTCAAATTGACGATCACGTCGAGGCGTGTGTTACATTATGCAAAATGAAAATTAGGCCAGTTTTATCTAATTTTTATTTTTATGTTTATGTTATACATTGTTACTAGTCAGTCTAGATATTCAGAGTATTTAAATTGAGTTGTACTTGATGCTTAAAAGGGTAATAATCTAACGAATATGGAGAGTGTGATCGCTCGGTCGCTCGCGAACTGCATTTCTGTAGCTCGCGTAGAATATATTATCATATTTATAAATTAGCCTCTCAAATTTTATGCAATAAAATATATCTCGAAATAAATTGAAATAAAATGCTTAAAAATAAACGGCGTCGCCCGATGGGGTCTATTTATTATGGAAAATAGACCCCAAGCATTCCAAATGATTCAAAAATGCTAAAAAATAGATTATGCTAAGAATAAAAATAGTTATTCATGATATGCTCCATAATTTGGATTTATATCAAAAGAGTTATTCAAGTATAATCAAAAACTTGGGGTTCCAAATATACCTCATCGGTGCGGCTAGGTTAAGCAAGCTTGTATTTTTTTTGTCGAAAATCAGTTTTATTATATCGTTACATTTAATAGTTTTAGTTTAAAACCAAGGTGTATTTTATGTATTATTGAATTCTAATATTCAACACTAAAAAATCATATTGGTGAACCACAGGATTTAAAATGATGGATTTAGTAGTCTGCGAGGTTCTAATGCTTGGCGACCGCTGGTTTATAAAATCTATTTTATTATATTGTGATATAAAAAAGTATTAAAATTTCTAAGAAAAAAAATAAGTAGGGGAGGGATGTATAAGATATGTAAGAAATGTGTATGACAATTTTAATTTCCGAAAGTGGTTTACATCCTTATTGAGTTTGACGACCACTGTGAAAGATCCCTCTATGTCTTTATGATTACAAATTATCAATATATGTCATTACTTATATTTATTATTTTAGTATAGTTTATACGGCATACAAAACCATTATAATTTTTATTAATTTCTTCACTAGTTCTTCAATAAATCAAAAATTCTTTAATAAATGATCGAGATTTTGGCTTAACCAGAGATTTTTTAATTATTTAAATCGTTTAGTTCTGTCCATGAGTCTTTATTGTCCTCTTGTAAAATGCATTTAAAGTAAGAAAATAAACAGAACTTAATTTACTCATACGTTAACTATAATTGTAGAATTTTATTCAAACTTAAAATAATGTACGAGGATCATTTTTGGCAGCTCCTGATCTACCCACGGAGACTAACACTACTGCTTATGTTTCATATTTACATTTTATATGGTGCCTATAATTACATTGTGATAAGTTGTAAATTTATTGTTTTGAGTGATTATGAGCTGATTTTTTAAATAACCACATACACCTAATTCCATCCATAATACTTATAACTAGTCAAATCAAAAGAATCGCGTAAATAAATCTCTGTGACGACGCGTAATGGAAAGATTCGTGTGCCCATGAACGTCATTGGCGCCGCAGTGGAATGGTTCCATCGATCTCTATAATCTTTTTCTACGGTTAAGGCAATTATCCGACTCCTCTCTTGTAAAATTGGTCAGGTTTTTTATCAACATATTTTGAATAAAAATTGTCAATGAATTTAAATGTTTTTTAACGTCTTCAACTAAGGTTTTTTTTTATTATTTTTAAGTGAATGCTCTATTGATTTAAAAATGTGATAATCTGAATATTAGATGCTGTAGAACTTTTAAATCAAACTCCCTGATTTTTCCCTGTGTGATTCTAGCTACATGGGGCCTTACGTTTTTATGCTGTGGTATACGTCGTTGGTTAAATTATTGGTAAATACCAAAACTGATATTTTTTTTAACAGTTTCGGCTTCAATATTTTTAAATTGGTAACCTAAAATTCAACTATAACTATTTGTTCAAATTGTGATAATTTAACAACAAAGAAGTATCTTTTTCCATGTTAATAATGACCGAGGGGTTAAAAGTAGTACTTTATTTAAAGAGAGTGCTATTTTTAAGTCTTTGGTTTGTATAGAATTCATTTTTCAAAAAAGACGAGAGCGACGAACTGATGGTTTTAAATGATCTTGATCACTAATGAATTTAAAGCAGCATCATCCATGTTTTAGAGGTATTTATGATCTTAGTTTATAATTTAATTCTATATCACTACTTTTAATATTTTTAAACGATGCATTTCTGAAGTTTAGATAGTTGCAGATGGTTTCAATAGCTTATTTTGGCTTAAATCACCATTCGAATAACAAATCGACTTATTCTACTGAAGAAAGCATTTTACAGATATGACTTAAATAAAGCCTCGAAAAGGGGATGGAAGTGATACTTTTTTCGATTAAGCCTCTGAGAAAAATATGAGCTGGTACCTTGACCAGTTCGATGAATAAATATTACATATACAACGTACCGACTTATGCAACCCATGCTCCAAGTCTAGGTTTAAGGAAGACGTTGAGCTGTAAGAGGTACAGTGAGCTAAAAGTGGCATTTCATATTTTATTAAAAATAAATCACAAATATAAAAAGGATTCACGACTTGGTATGCAAGGAGAGAGATAAAAATATTATTAAATAATATTTCCAATTTTTTTTATTAGTCTCAATAAATATTTGACATCTGTGGTTTTGCACGGTTGACGACGCCACAGCCGTCGCAGATACGCCAAATTATTATTTTACATTTTTTTTTAAATCGCTTCCATATTATTTTTCTCATTCAAGGGGAAAAATCTTGATTAACTCTTCCAATGTCATATTTCAGATCTAAGCAAAAGTCTGAAGCGAAAGTGTCAAAAAAGATTTTTTTTTCACCGGTGCGTAAAAGTCTCATTTTCCCGCGAGAGGTGGGGGAGGGCATCGGCAAGTAGGCGGGGGTACTAACAGGGGGACTATTACGGGGATCACTGGGGTGTGAAGAATTTTCGCATTAACCAGATGCTTAGCGAAATACATGGGGTGTCGGGGGTGGTTTGGCCTAATAGAAGCCGTCGGAGGCGAGATGCTATCTGCCTACAGCGTGATTTATTGCCGTGTTTAGTACCACTGGCCTATGCCTGAGCCTGTCCACAGTCTACCAACAATGCACGTGTAAAAAAAACAGTTACGGCGTTTAGCGTGTACAAATGGGAACTTGGATGGTTTCATTAGGGTTGGCTAATACTTACCACGCCTTAAAATTCTAGTACCAAAAAAAAATGTTTTATCCATACATTTAAAAAAAACCCCTATCGAATAAAATAATCGAAAAATAAAAAAATATTTTTTTATAAGCTTATAACAATTGTGTCATCCGATGGGGATCTCTGAGATACCCCAAGCATTTCAAGTCAAGATATTGATCAATTCTCTATCAATATCCTTACATTTTTTTTTAAAAAAGGATTATTCTAATAATAAAAATAGCTGTTCATAATATGCTTTATATTTTGGTTAATATTTTGGTTTTTTAACTAATCAATACGACACGTAAACAACAACGCTCTCGGTGATATCTCGTCGCAGACTGGGCTCTTGCAGAACTTGTCACTCGCCATTTTACTTGCACTCGGTACATTGAAAGTTGAAAATTGAAAAACATTGAAGAAAAATGATTATTTATAATATTTATTCTTAAGACTTTTTTAGACAAATACAAAGAGTTTGTGAGATGCAGGATTTATATTAAAAGGGTTGTTCGAGAAAAACTTGGGGTCTTCAATAGAATACTAATGATATCAGATACTTGAAATCCTTGAGAAATTATTAGAGAAGATCTCCTCTCTATCTACAGCCAGAAGTTGAACTTTATGGTTCTTAAATATCCTTCCCATTCCTCAGGTCTAGTTTAATCGGACTATTATCGTTTCAGTTTGATCATAAGCAGTCAACCCTTCTATAGCGTTCAGATAGGGACTACAATATAGAAAAAAACGCTATAGAAAGTTAGGCACCCATACAAAATTTGGGGTTAGGTCTTTTAATTGTATTTGACCCATTTTTATATGTTTAATGACCTTGTACGTGGTTAATTGGATAACAATAGCTCGTGCCTATAGGCGCAAGGGGATATTGACCAAGCATATTTCTTTCAGTTTTTTAATTCAGATGTGCCAGCGGAGTTCAAAGGGACAGTTTTTTTAGTTAATTTTTTTAAAATGGTTTAGGATATGATGAATAAATAATAAGAAGGTAAATATAAATTATGAAACCTTTTCGGAAATATGTTTTATTTAGGATACATATTAATATAATATACAAAAGTAAGAAAAAAAATGGTGAAAATTTTAAAATGGGTAATTATGCATTTAATTACTGTCAGAGTCATCTAATATCACGTTCAAAACATTTTTAATACCAATTGCTTGATTTGTAAAAAAAAAATTAGAATGATTGAAAACCCCTTTAACACATAAATACCTAATGCCTTAAAAATCGTATGCATCGATTTACTTGATCATAATTTGTTCCACGACTATACAAGTAGAAAAATATTTTCTAACTGTATTGTGATGAATATCCCTGAACGTTTTTAGACGGTGATTTACCAAAAAAAGAACAGGACACGTCTAGCGAGGTAAAGGGGCAAACAGCTACTGACAATTATTTTCTAAGTGCAGGTACATATTTAAAATGCACATTAATTATGCCCGAAAATTTAACCATGAAAATATTGCGTTTTGTAAAATGAACGCTATACAAAAAGCCGCCGCAAACGCTATAGAAGTGAACGCAAATAGGAGGGTTGACTGTACTTAATTAAGAAGGGGAGGGATAATAATCTGAGGTATTTAATTATACTATTTAATCAACCGAAACCAGTGAGTTCTTGTGAATCAAAAATTGATATAAATATAAAATTATATTTGGATTAACATAATAATGAAAAATAATAAAAATATTAAAAATTAACCAGTGTCGTGGTTTGATACTGGGGAAATATTAGTGTAAAAGACACATTCCCCTTGCATCTTTAGAATCTATGGAATATGGGTGAATGGTGCTTTGGAATCTTTCTATTATGATATCCATCCACTGTAGTCAAATCAATAAATAAATAATATACCTTAAATAAATAAAATGATTGATTAAAGTTATTAATACATTTTTTTTATTAAACGGATGCCGAAAAAAATGAAGTGAATGTAAAAATAAAATTGAGCCAACAACCCGCATAGGGTTGGGATACTTTCCAACTTCAACACTATCAAGATTAAATAATGGCCGAGGTAAAAAGTTTCCATAAACTTTACGACAACTCTCCCAAAAAAAAAAATGCTTTGTAATCCACTCGAGGGTGGTTGAGAAACGCGGGGGTGAAGAACGGAAAACTAAACGAAAATTTGTAACAATGATTTTCCCATACGAAAAAAAATGATATATGAAATTAATATTTCATGTTATAGTTGTAAAAATATGAAATTTTAAACAAAATCAACTCTTACAGACTATGATTTATTATGCTAGACAAGTTTTTGAAACTTTTGAGGTAACAGCTGTACCGTATTTATTACTCTGAGATAAATTTAATATATCTTTAAAACAATACTGCTTTTTTACATATAGTACATGAACAATGATTCATTAATTAAATTTTAACGACTTTTTAACACGCATATTACATTTTTTATGAAAATTAACATAATTTTCCGAAATAATACATGGCCCGCTAGTGGGTGACTGGACAAATTTTTCGTCCTGATGTCGACGATTAAACAAATTAATGTCAAATATCCGTCTGGGTCACTGAAAAAAACATATACCGGCGGTGGTTGAACCACCACCATCCAACACCCCACCCCCCCTGGTGGTGTAGGGTGACCGTTGTTTTTATCGATAATTACACTCGTGTCCACGTGACCACACATTAAAGCAATGTCACGTTGTGAAAGCCGGTTAAAGCAAACATTTTTAATATTAAAAAAATATAATTAATTGCAATTTTAATACTGATACATAATAATCTATTTAACTATCCATTATTATTATAAATATTTATAATAAAATTCGTAATAAGTATATTAGATTTATTCTAGCATCTGCCATGAATTGACGTAACATGGCAGATGCAGATGATGAATATTATTTTCGTGTTCGGGGCATCACTTCTGCGTTTCTTCGCCATGAGGACACTGGAGACTCTCCTCTCGTCTTCCTTTGACAATCACATCGACATCAGTATAATTATCGTTGCTAACCACAGACAAGTTGACCGACACCATCGCTGACGTTTGGCTGCAGACCCTGCCTCAGCATCATCGACTTCAGACCGCAGACTGGCATGCCACCGTAGAGCCCCCAGTCGGCCTCTCTTTGGGATCACCAGGAAGAGTACTTCTCTGCAGATACTCTCGGCATCAGACCGCCACGATCAACATGTAACACTGCAGCAAACATTAGAAAATGTATTGTAAAGTTCTTTTGTGATCTTTGAGAAGGGGACAGTTGCAGGCGATTGTCCTCATGTTATTGCAAGAATCATATGTGAAAAAATGAAGGAGTTTCGATAGAAAAGTTTGCAAATTTTCTATAATAGAAAAGAATTATTAGAATCCTTTTATTGGGGCAGCACCCGCTCCTCCTTAATCTTACTAGTGCTTCAACGGCATCACTTTTAATTATTCCTGGCGTCCTTCCTGAGGACAGTGGCAGGATAGCTGGGATCACTTCCCCAGAGAGCGAACTACCTATCTAATCTTTCGCAATATCATATCTAGGCTTAATTGTAGCTGGTTCTTCGTAGACTTCTGGGTCAGCCAATTCCTGACTGGTCACTGTATTGTCAAAAAATGAAAATTTTTGTAACAAAAAGCTTATTTCATCAAAATTAGTATGATATTATTCCTCTTTCGTTGAATTCTGTTGGTTATTTCTTTATTATTCATTAATAAAAAAATAATCACCAGACTCCGAGTGATTTTGGACAAGTTCAATATATTTATTTCTCTCAAAGTGAATGATCCATTGAATTAAAATGTGATAGTTAATATCATTATTATTTTATACAATTCATCTTTGAGTGTTCTCTAAAACTGATTTTTAATAGTGCCTTTTTCAGTCGTACTAAAATTAAAAAATACATCTTTTCTGTTATAAGTTTTAGTAATTAATAATGAATTATTTAAAAAAACTTCCTAACAAAATACAAAAGAAAAATCTTTATTAATCAACGAAGACCCAGGGGTAGACAAAGGTACCTTATTTTATACATTTGTTTTCCCTTCGGATTGGTGTAGAGTAGAGTAAAGTAGATTACGGATGAGACTTCACTATTAACTTAAAAGATTCATCATCGATTGAAACAGGTATCTCTGATTTAGCTTGCACGCATCCTCGCACACACTTGCATCAGTTTTAAACATCTGAAACCATCTATAGCACTGTCAAGATATTAAGATGTTTCCATAAATATTGCAAATGTTGTGGTAAACTTGATTTCATTTCAATCCTTCATCAAAAAAAAAATGTTCTTAAGAATGATTCACGAAAGAATTAACCCAAAAATATAAAAACACATTGGTGTGATTCAGTTTTTAGACATATATGAATTGTAGAACAACATTTATTGACAGCTTTTAGGTTAAACTAGTTATGAAAGAAATGCGCGTGCAGCCTCTGTTACTCTGTTTGGTGGCGACACTCATAGCAGTCTAGTGCCAAGAGTGTCTGCAAAGGAATACTCCCTGTAAAGACCCCGAGGAGAGGTTGAGGTCCTTTTGACCGCATCAGTCCTCAACATTGTGTCGGGGATACTGAGGCGGAGTCTGCAGCCAGAAAGTTAGGGATTAGAATGGTCAGCTTGTCTATTAATTAGTTAGTCGATGTTGAAAGAAGATATGTTCAGAGTCGTCATGGTGGCATCCGTGTGTAGCGCAACAAGATGGCGTCGCCCGCGGGACGCCTTGGCAGCGGCGCTGGTGATGATTTTGTTGGAGGGAATACATCACTTATTATTATAGGAAATATTTAAATTAAAGTCAAAGAAATAATAATAAAAAGCAATATTCAAAATAAACCACAAAACATGAAAGATATTTATTTACAACGTGGTATTTCCGTCTTATACCCAATGGTTACTCCGAAAAAATGAATCACTGCAAAATACAAAAGAAAGTGGTAATCAATAACTTGCAGCATTCTGACGACACTGTGGAATAGCAGACAATCGAAAAGGGTTACAGGGACTTAATGAGCAGGTAATAAAAACCTCCAAAAGTTGGTCCCTGTAGAAAATTGTTCGATATTTACTTAGAAGCTGGACAAAACCTGGGATTAGATGACAAAGGTAAAATATGAAATCAATGATGACAAAGTATGATTATTTATTGTGAGATCCAATAAAGATGAGGTCCTGCGAGACTAAAGACCTTCTGGCTAAATAATCTACAACAATAGTTTAGGGGAGATACCACCTCCTTGTCCAGGGTAGTAAAAGGCAGGACATAGGTGAAATTCATGATCGCTAGCGTTCGTTGTCAAACACGGCACTAAAGAAGAACAAAGAAGATCAAATAAAAATCTCCATGTGTTTCAACTTTTAATATGAGCTTAAGAAAATAAAAATAACAAAACAGAAACATTAGTTCTTCAAAACGAGCGACGTGTTTACTCAACGAGAGGCACTGAAACCAACAAAACCGGTTCCTAAGTAACGCAATAAAATGTCATTTCTTTCCACTTACAAAAAATACTAGCAATTTTATTTAAGTATTTTTTTTTGCAAAATGGCAGTAATGTACGCCTGCTGGTATCCAACACACATACATACATATATAGAGTGTTTCTGTGGGACGGGTTGGGTATACAGGGGGCTGCTAATTGCGTTTGTCTTCCTTGTTTACCTACCACACCCAACCCTGCCCCGTTCTGCCACACCGTCCGCCATTCCATCCGCCATCCATCCTAATGTGGATGTTTGTCGAGCGGGCTATAAACGAGCCTGACCCGATAGCCCGGCAATTGTATCCAGCTAAAAACTAATTACTTTGGGACAAACCGGGATACGTACCTATCGGCCCCGGCTGAAAGTTTGATGTATGACTCCGACACTCTAAAAGACTGTCGAATATTTTATCGCAGGTTAAAAGAGGCCGAAGATTGTAGCTCATTGGCAACCGATACGTGTATATTAGGGTGAGGTGCACGAGGGGTGTTGGATGCCCGCTGGAGCGTTAAGGAAAACTCATTTGACGGTCGGCTAGAGTAGATACAATCTCGGTTTTTACGATCGGCAGATTTCCACCAGCCGATTCAATGTTTTTAGGAGGTTTTGCCATCAAAAGTGGATGTAGGGGGCTGTGAAAAAAAAGTAAACTTCAAACCAGACGTGTGTCAGTCACCCAAATCGAGATTTCATCGAGGCAATTGGGGATCTAGATGTGGGGCCTGACTTATCCCTGCAATTCTGAAAATGGCCAGAGCTAATCCAGCACATATTGAATTTGAATCATTTTAAATTGAAAATCTCGCACTATAGTATACTATAATATTAAAAATATTGATTGGAGTCTTAATCTGAGATAAAATTATTAGGCTGGAATCTTTTTATTAGAAACACATTCAATATATTTTGTGTAGCTATTAAAATTAGTTATTTATAGTAAATAATAAAAACTCGATGTATAATACATTGAAAGCATTTTCTTTTGAAAAACCTCAGATTTTTTTTAATTGAGTGCTTTTCAATAAACTTTTAAGATCATTTAATAGAAATGTCGTGAGCATTTAGAAAAATAATCCAAAGTGGTAGTGCGCGCAAGATGTCATAATAAAAATAAATCGAGACTGTACATCAAAACAAACTAAGATGGGCAGAGTTCAGAAAATTCTTTCATATTTCAAGGGAGTGGTTTACTATTAAGCTATTTGTATTCTGCTCGTGCTCATTTTTTTCCTGGAAATAATTTACAGAGCATACAATACGAAAGATGTCAACTCTTTTCAGTATCAATCTGCGATATTGTACATTAAATTTAAAAAAAATCGAATGATAGATAAAAAAGTATCGTGAAAAGTGACCTAGCCTAATATTATATTAAAAATGACCCTTGGCCTTAAAATCATACGAAATAAAAAAATAAGAATGTACAACAGTAGATTCTTTCTGAGTATATAAAATGTACATGTATCTAAAGGAATAAAATATGGAAAATCTCTCAATAGCAGATGTTTACTCGTAGACTCGTGGAAGGACTACGTAGACGAAAATTATAAATTTAGGGAATTCTTAATAATACTGACCAAAGATATGACCTGAAGATATCCATTACCTCTGCATGTTTTATAAAATAATAATATTTATAAGGGTAGTTTGAGGCGTTGGAATTATTTAATTTAATACCATCAGGTTGAATAAATAATTATACAACAAATAATAATTAATTTTAATCCCACTGAAATAATATTAAAAGTAACCAGTGTCGTGGTATGGCACTAATTAATTTAGTCTTAGGAAATTCATTTAATTTTAAATCTTATAGAACTTAACTATTACATCTTTGTTTTAAATTTTGTCAGTTCTTTTTTCTGCATTATCAAGCCATGAATACTCAAATACCACAAATTCGCAATGGGGTTAAGTTATGAAGAATTCCCTAGCCACTGAAAGGTTAAAATCTTATTTTGAATAAGAAAGTTTTCATCAGAAGAGAGGAAAAAAAAGGTTTTATTCATAATTCTGTTTGCAATTCTTATTGCTATCATAAAAATGTATCTCACCACTCCGAATCTGTAAAATTATTCTTTTTGCACTATTACGTCATGAAAATAAACATGAACATGAATTACTCTGGGGCATAGTCCACTAAAGCCAGTAAACGTTCAATTAAATTTTATATTATTATACATATTATACTCCTAGGCTTTCTTTTGTGTATTTCAAGCGCCATAATTTTCCAAGGAAGTCTTAATAGAGTTTATATATGTCTAATTTCCTGGCCACTACAAGGTTAAAATCCCATGTTGGCATCATTATAATAGAAGAGAAAAGAAAAGGTTTTTTTTTGGTAAAAAACTGACATTTTTAAAAATTATAAATATGGTTTTAGATTGATGACAGAAAATTAGTTTCCACGGCAGAGTTGATTGTTCTGTTGATGAATGAAAATTCACTAATTCCAAAATATTAGGTAAAACGGAAAGAAATGACATTTTTTCTGGTGCGTCACTTTAAAACCAGTTGTCACCGATTTCCGTTGAGTTAGCACATCGTATTTGGTATCATTTTGAAGCTTTGTTTTTACTCTTGCCATTTTTACATTTTTTTGATTTTATTTGCCGTAGTAGAAAAATGCAGAAGTCTGAGATTGAAGAGACACATTTGTGGGATTTCATGCTGTTTTTATTTGATAAGGGATTAAAGTCGAACGAAGCTACACAGACCATCTTCGATATGTATGGAGACGTCTTAAAACTGCGAAAGTGCTTTAGATAGTTTCAAGTTCAAAAGTGGTGATAGGGAGTTAATGCACAAACCAAAAACTGGAAGACCCCACAAAATCTAGGATGACGGAAGCTGATCCATGTAAAACAGTGAAGGAATTGTCACAAGACCTTGAATGAGATATGAAAAGGTTGGAGGAAAAAAAAGGCAAGGAATTTAGGTACCGCACGATCTCTCCACAAAGGCCTGGAGTAACGCGTAACAATCTCTGCATCTTTATTGTTCAGACACGAAACAGATCCATTTCCCAGAATATATATTACTGGGGATGAGAAATGGGTCCTTTACAGTAATTCTAGAAGAAAAAAACAAGGGTTATCTCCAAAACAGGTACCTGTGCCTACTTCTAGGCCAACATTATAATTGAAAAAAAAGGTTTTGTTATGTGTTTGGTGGGATATTTGCCGTATAACTCATTATGAATTATTAAAACCTGGTCAGACAGTTACAGCAGAGTTATACTGTGCCCAATTAGAAAGATTAAAAGTAGAGTTACTAAAAAAACGATCAGTTCTGGTTAACAACAACAGGAGAATTTTACAGCATGATAATACTGTAGTGGTCACACTTTGAGGATCTCTGGATTCAGAGATGTCTAGTAGATTAAGTACATGTGACATTTTTAGTTTTAAATAAACTTCGGTCTGCTGTAAAAACACTCTAAGCATTGCACACGATACGTGATAAGACAATGGAGAGTTTTATACCTGCAACTCCTTATCAAGTAAGAGTGGCCTACAGTATCGAGAAACCGACCACCTGCAAGGGATTAGACCATTAGCGACAAGATGCTAATTGGTCGCATTTAACATTGTTACACGCAGCTGCAGAAGATTTAAATTAGATTTTTTCATTGCCATTGCAAAAACTGACTACCTGACTAATCCGTTCCCACGGAACGTTTGGTCAGGAAGGGGAACCGTCCAGTATAAATAGGGCGCCCCGAGTCCAAAACATCAGAGTCCGGGTTTACTTCTAAACCCGAGTGTACCGAAGATACCGACTGAGCTGGCGATGCTCGTCGGGAAGAAACACACTCTCTCCGATGCCTCCGAGCGCTGACTTCGATCGCGCTTACGGCCGTAAATTGCATGACAATTGAGCTTAGAGCTGCAATTTTGTGCAACGTTCTTACGCCCCTGAAGCCGTGACCTTCACCGTAAGCAGACACAATATCGGACATCAGTGGCCCTTGCTGCCACAAGAATCTTCGCAACATACCGACTAGGGGAGTCGGTAAACCGGAAGCAGATCGACGTCGCTACTTCGACGCAGTGAAACCGACGCGATCGCTTTATCTATAAATATCTTTCCTGCATTATGTCTAAAATCTTTAAAAATGCAATTCAATAAATACAAGTGTCATTAATAAATAATCTTATGGAGTCAGATTAATTTATCCGCGGAGTTGAACCCCCAAAATACAAATAAATAATATCACCCAGGACAAAATCAAAGAACTAGATTTGGAACTTCTGCCACATCCACCGTATTCACCAGATATAGCACCTTCCGACTATCATTTATTTAATTCAATAAAACATTCACTACGTGATAAAAAAATTGCAAATGTTGAACAGGTGAAAAATCACCTGGATTCATATTTTAATAGTAAACCGCCAGAGTTTAACGAAAATTGAAATAAAAAGTTGCCTATGGTTATGGAGGAAGATCATAGACAATGAGGGAAATTATATAACAGAGTAATATTATCTGATTTTTTCTGTAATATTTTTTTTGTTGCAGTAAAAAAAATGAGGACTATATTGATGCATCCGTTCTTCAGATCCACGCCTCACAAACTGGATTCCATATGATCCATAAATTAGCTTTCATCGGAGAATATGACTTTTTGACAGTCAGTTCTGGTCCTAGTATGTCAAGTTTTCGTCAATTCTAATCTATGTACCCCACTTCAGCTCTGCTGCATGTTTTAAAATTATATTGAGTACTCGCCTACTTTCAGGCGACCTGTATCACCTGAAACTGCTATTTTTTTCAAATTATGCTTACCATTGTATGAAGCAACCAACTGCTCTCCCAATTTCTCTTCTGAACATCCGTATATTTTATTTTTTTAATTTATACAACTCGACTCTATAAAAAACAATGACAGCTTGATTTGGGAAGGACGAATGACTATAATATACATCCCAAAAAATTTTTTGGAGATAATCCGCTACTCACTTGTAGTATATAACCAGTTTACTCGAAATTACAAAGTGTTAAATTTCATTTTGACAACTTTTACAAATAAATTTAACTAAAAATATGCATTAAACAGTTTTTGCATAATTTAAAAACGTTAGTTACCGCTTTAGTTAATTTATACAATAACATGTCGAGATGAATTACATGCATAATTACACCACATCAACTGTTTTAACGCACATAGCATTGTTTGGGGATATTATAATAATAGTGGCTTTTAAATAAATCTAGGAGATTATCCCTTAATACTCTTAATACAGTCGGCACTAAACAGTGTTAACATACACAGGGAGTTTTAGCATATCTCCCAATGGCATACATAGATTAACAAAACCATTCAAATGATCTTACCCAACAATAATATTAGATTATATGCAAATGAGCGAGTCCCTGCCCTTCTCGTAACCCTGGCACAACATCATGTAAAATCTTAAATGGCGGCTCGATTTAAGATTGTTTAATTAATCGTATTTCAAAGGCAACGGCTCTGAACAATCCTCTTCAGTATCCTTCAGCTCTTTTAATTAAGAAATAATTATTTAGCGTTTGGCCCTGAAAACCTTTTGGATCAAATTTTCCATTCGTTTAAAAAATATTGATGAAGGCGCGCCTTTAAAAAATGTAAAATACATCAAAGCGTATTGCAATTAACGTTTTTTTTTTCATTCCGTCGAATAATATTTTTTTTAATGAATTTACTATATTTTAATATCTAATTACCATTTTAATTACATCGCGGTGGATGTCTGAAAGGATTCGAAAAAATGGCCACCGGAAGTGGCACCAGTGGTCCATGTATAGACGTACGGGAACAAGCCAATCCACTTAGTGGCCAGGTTGTGTTACTGACAGTGTTTGTTCACTCGTTTCCTGTTGCCAGTACATTCGGATATATAAGTAGTTTTTCGCTATTCACGGTACGATCAATGGAATAACAGAAAATGCGAAAAAGTTGCGAATACGGAATGAAAAAATCAAACTTATCCTATTTTAGAATTACTGTGAATAAATTAATAAAATCTCATAATTAAATTATTCCATAATTTCATGTAAAGCGTGTTGTTTTGATGACAGTGAAATAAATATTCGTATTTATATATGCATCCTTCTCTTCTTTGCCTTGTCCTTCTTTATCGTAGAAGGTCGTAAGAAATCCTCTTTCCCACGTATTCATCAGGTCAACTGTATATATTTTCCACTAATATTAGATTAGCCTTACTAAATTTATCCTAATAATCAGTAGCCGATCTTTTCTTGTGTCTTCGTCAGACTTCAATGATATGAGAACTATATAAGAACCAGACGTATGACCGTTCTTAAATTTTTACCTTAATTTTCAGTATTTAAGCTTTCTTATCCAGCTAGTTTTTAATTTTCTCGTTTCCTTTATCGTCCAATTACGTTATAAAATTTTAATGTTTTCAAAGTTAGAATAATATTAACCCATCCCATATTATGGCGGCGTAAAAAAGCCCATGTCTTCCGAAGGGGGTCTCTCATAGACACCACCCCAAGTCAAGATGTTGATGGACAATTTACATAATTCATAAATTCATACATACAATATTGCCATTTTGTTTAAAAAAATGCGTTATTCTAAAAAAAATAGTTATTCAAAATGTGCTTCAAAAATTAGTCGATATTTTGGATTATGACTATTTTTGTTTGTCTAATCAATATGACGCGCACTTGGCGATGTCTCAACGTAGACTGAGCTCTCGCCGCCGACGAAACTCTTGCAGTACGTGTCACTTGTACGTTTCACTCGCACATCGTACCGGATGCGAGCAATTAAAAACACCGCGCCAATGGCAACCGAAGCGAATATTGTTGTTATATTTTTTTTTATTATTTTAGTAATTGCAGAAAATAAAATCAATGATTTGTTATTTTATTTATTCTTAAGACTTTTGTTAAATAAATACAGTTTTTTGACATGTTGGATTTATAATAATAGATTTATTCAAAAAAAATCAAAAACATGGGGTCACCAATATCGGCACGTTCTTTTATTTTTTTTTGCTAAATTTAATAACTTAAATAGCTTTCAATTTTTCTTCTGTTTTAACATTATCAAAATAGCAAGGTGCAAAAACTATGGATGACTTCTTTAACTCAAACATAAATTAATAAAAACATTTTTTTACCGTCCACTTAGAACAGACCTTGGCTAAGATTATAAATAAGGGGCATAATTATATATTTAAAAGTATCACCAGACTACTAAATAAAATAATATTTAAAATAAAAGGCCTCTAGCTGTAATCTACGAATTCTAGGAATTCTAATATTTTAAAGGTTAATTTAGATATTTCGTAAATCTATAATACATTCCCGACCGACAACGGTCATTGGTTGACGGGGAATTTTGTAAAAAGCAGCGATTTAGAAGAAACGCTATAGGAGGGCTTACAGTCGTAAATGAGAAATAAGTAAACTTAGGTACAGGAATCAGTAAGTGAATGTTTTTTTACGATTATAAATATTGTGAATTAAATATAGCATACATAAACAATGCAATTCCTAATCTTCTGAGTAATTCTAATATGCCTTTAATTTAGTTAATTTAACCGATATTTATTTCAGAACAACACCGAAAATCGGTGATTTTCTATAATAATAATTTAAAAAATATTATAATTATATTTATCAGTCACATTTTCTTTATTCAATAATACGTTAAATAAATTACAAGGAAAAAAGATGAATTTCATTTAAACTCGAACAGCTGTATTTGTGTTTGCTTCAAAATAGATTTATTTGTTTATTAATTATTATTCAAAAGATAGAAATTGATTAAATATTACAGAATGCAACTTTACACCATAAATATACTGTAGTTCGGAGATCAATGAAGAAAGTTATTATTTAAATAGTGGGTAATGTAGAAAAAATAGGAAACACATGATCTAAAAATTTAAATGTTTTCCTTTAAAAAAAAAATTATAATAATTGCGTCCCAAGCTTTTATTACTTTCTCGATTAAGCTGAATTTTCTATGTGCATACATGTTATATAGGTTCGATTTACACGGTACCAATCTCTTTCAGTTCGATAATATTTTTTGTTATTTTAACCCATTTCGAATAGGCAACGATTCTGCAAGTTTCAGCACTATGAATATAAAATCGTAGATGTTTTACATTTACGTCTGTTTTCGTGCCCAGACGTTTGGAATATGATTTCGGATGCAGGGACCCCAAACTATTGGGGTCTGAAGTGGGGGCTTGAAAACCACCCCCCTGCCATATTTTGGCAACGCGAGTACAAGGAATACGTGAACACTTGAAAATGTATTCACAAAGAGCAAAAAGGTTCCGCATAAAGAGACTCGAACACATGCCTTATGAATAACGTTTACAAAGGGCAGGTTTCCATTCATAAGATATAAGATACTGAATACGACCACGGATATAAAAACCGAAACCCCCTACCAAAAATTTTCATATTAAAATCAAACTCCCTGACATGCGAAACATTTTTTTTTAAATTCTATATATATATATAGAAAAGAATATCGTTTATTTTCGGCAATAAAATTTTCGATTTCACTGGAAAGGCCCTTCTGTCACCTGTCTACGAGATACGTTGGAGTTAGGGACATACTTTTCTCTGTTTTAAATACAATTTTCCAGTTTTTCCTCTTGAATGTTTTTCCCTATGATCCTACTTAAAACGAGGGGAAAACCTTGTTTACGCCAAAGGGAATATATATTTTTCAGGTGTTTTTTTTATATATATATACCTTGTAAGGGGAAGTATTTAATCATATTATTTTTTGTCGTAAAATAGGAGCAAGAGAATAAAGACGTGCATTCGAATGGAAAACGAAAAGAAAATGTATACACGTTCTGGATGAATAAGCGTCGGTTGATGAAAATTAATATATTTTTGTTTTCACAAGATGCAAACATAAACAAGTTCAAATTTTAAACTATAACATCCCCATCAATAATTCAGACTCGTGTGATGTATCATCATATAGCTTTAAAAACATACATAGAGCCGGGTCGAAAGTTAGACGCAGGTATGACTGATGTGTCCCACGTGACTCGTTCAGAACACGGGCCGTATCTGAAGTATACATGGAAACGACTTTCGGCCGAGGATGTATATCCTAATGAAAATTTATTTAATAATGTGTCACGTGATTTAACGAAAAAATATCGTATTTGCGCTATATAAAATTTTTGCGCGCAAAATAAATGAAATTTTCATCGCCGCACGATATTGCAATCTGATATTAAATGACACGAGAAATTTATATATTTAAAAAAATATATTTATATTTAAATTCTGATATGTGCCGCTGCTGGGAGTATCCCGAGGAGGAAAGTAGAAATTTCCTGTTTGAGATACAAACGTGGTAATTTATTTTGAACAGGTTAAGGCAAAAATGTGGCAACAGTTTCCTTATACACCCTCAGGATAGAATTCTATGGAACAAAATTTTATCGAATAAAAAGGCAATCGAAGTTTGTCTACCCTCCTTCCTGAACATCGTCCAGCAGTGTTTGTCAACCAGCTTTGCAATAAAATAAATTAATACACAGAAATAATCCCTGATATAATATTAGGGGGACCCGAAAGAAATCGCTATTTTATAACCTAATGTTAGAGAGCAGACACGGTAAAAGAAACTAGTATTTAGCATTATTTATGAGTAATTTATTAAGTGCTAACGCACGTAGATATCGATTTAGGTTTTAAAGGTTAAAATTTTCAATCTAAAAAAAAAACACCTGAATCTAGATGACCTTTTAAACTTGATGATGACATATTTAGATCCCTGCTCGGATCCTCAATTAACCACCAAGGAATTATCGTAGAGATTCATTTAGCTTCTTTGTCATATTTGCAACGTTAAAACAAATAAAATAGGAATTTAATTTAAAATAAGATTTTGAGTCTTTTTACACTAAATTGTAAGTGGAGACGAAAAATGTATCGCTTACAGGAGATGGGTCATCCATGTACACTACGGAGCCGCAGCACCCCCAAGCAAATTGAGGAAATTTTTTTTTTTTATAATAACATATATGTCATCATCATCATCGTCATCATTTGCCACCCACAAGGCTCTGACTCGCTGAGGGCATGGGCCATACCAAACTCTCGAATGGCAGTCGAGGCCAAAGGAACCTAAGTCTCACACGTGACGTGAGGGGCATTCTTTTCGTATCTGCTACTGGGTGGGAAATCGTCTAGGGTATTACGCAATTTTGTAAAGAGCTCTTTGTCATTGCTGGTGCATTGACGGCATCTTCTACCGTGTTGGTATCGGATTTTACCCTCTCAACTGTGTCCAGGCAAGTAGGAGGGGGTTTGCCTCGGTATTCGTTTGTTCTCTTCTCTAAGGCGTTATCTGCTTTTAACGAGTCACGAGGATGAGTAACGAGCGACCACACACGCACACCTATATAGATATACACAGGCATACATATGCACATCTGCCCAAAACGAGTCTCAAGTAACCAGTCGTAAGTGGATTATTAGCCCTGTCGCGCAATAGCAATCCTTTCATCATGGGAAAGACCTCCGCTAGAAAGATGGAAGAGGAGCGAAGTAATGAGACTAAACCAATTATTAGTCAACATATTAGGGTTTTCCTTCCCAGGGTATACTGGCTCTGTGATGAGAAATCCGTTTGAGACCATATTTATTTATGCACACAAGGATATGGTATTTATTATATTTTCTGTGGAGAAAGAGCGCTACCGGCGTCGCGTATTGAATGGATGCGAGACGGCAGTGGAATGGGAAGGTGGGGGGGGGGTCTCCCCGCTAAGCCCCGTGATGCGCTGCGACTAGGTGCAGTCATACTGATTAAATGTATTGCTGTTATACTAACTCACAGCTTCTTTGAGACACTTATCGTTAGTATTATATATTATTTATGAGCGAAATATATATTTTTAATTTTTAATATACCGCAGCACCCCCAATTATATAACTACTGTTGTTTACGATAAGTCAAAATATGCATTGGCTTTTATCGAATTAAACTCCCGTTCCGACCCCTAAGTCTGGATTAACACTGCGAACAGTTCTTTTTTTGCATTTCGTGGGATGTAAGAGGAATAATTCATTACGAATTTTAGGGACGCGATTTCTTTCGGGTCCCCCCAGTATTTTGCGGATTAAAATAAATAGTGAAATATTTTGCTCCCCGTCGATAAGCATAGATATATAGTATAAATCGTTTAACTTTTCTAACAAGTATAGGAAACTATTTCTTTCAGAAATAGTGTAAAAGTTGAGGGCGTGTACTTGACAGGTGCCGCTGGGCGGAAACGCTTTTTTGTTTACTGCGATTGGAAAGCTTTCCCGGAAAGGATGACTCCCTGATTGATACTGGAACTTTTGAAATGTTAATGTCTGAAAAAATCGACATTATCTTCGTTGACGTACGTACATTAATCAAATTCAGACACCAGATAATATTTTCGAGGTCGACAGATTTTATTTCAAACATTTTCGATAAGATAAACTTGCGAAACTCATTTGATTAATTTTTAACGATTATTAGACGCTGTTAATAATGAAACAGAATATAAGTTCTAATAAATAAATCGAGATAATTTCAGCTGTATACTGAAATAATAATTACATATATATTTAAATGAACCTAGCTTGGTTGTTTCGCTTCTACTCATCTAAAATAAAATTTCTTGCGAAAAATATTACCAAGGACTCATAAAAATTAAGCTTGTGTTATTAGGTTTATATTACTATAACGTGCAAAAATAATACAAAATCATTATAAAAATACATTAAAAAAAATTTAACAACAAATCAGAAATCGGAAATCTTGGCAAGATGGTTGAGGCATTTTAGTAATTTACTCAATCCCAAATTAGAGGCAGATATGGATTTTGCAACAAACTTGCAAAGTGATGACATCCACCAAAGAACACCTTTGACCGACGAGAGCGAAGAAGAAGAAAACAACACATCGACTCGGTGCGTTGTCACACCAGTCCAAAAATTGAAGAATTGTAAAGCCTCTGACCTTGAGGTTAGATGCAAAGTGCGTGTTCAATCTGAGTTATCTGAAGAGTTTGAGACACACCGCGGTTTGAGATAGGGTGACACTCTAGCATGTTTGTTTTTAAACATAGCACTCGAAGTATAATAAGAGTCTCCGGCATGGAAACAACTGGTACCATTCTTAACAAATCGGCGCAGCTTCTTGTCTATGTAGACAATAGACATTGTGACCAGATCTCAGGCGGCTCTGAAAGATGCAGGCTAGCGAATAATGAGAGTGGCAATTGGTATGGGCTTTTGTGACTTACGCCGACCAGGTCGGAGCGAGATTCTCATATTACCCTTGCCTTCTGAGGTGTAGGTTGCCTGTTCAAGGAGTACTTAGATGTGATGGTTGCCACGATGGCTCGTCAGAGGTAATCTACATTTAGACTCACCGTAGGGCGGGCCCTCCATGAAAACCTCAACCAGCCAGTGGCAATTGGTATCGGACTAAGAACCAACGAGTCCAGGATAAAATACATGCCCATATGCCAAGGATTAACCCTTGAATTCCTAAGAGTTAACGAGGCTGTCCAGGCAATCACATATCTTGACCCACTTATTACAAATAACAATGAACTAATTAGGAAGTATGAAGAAGATCCTTGCTGGCAAACCGGTTCTACTTTAGACTTCAAAAGCATCTACCGTCGAGATTCCCCTCAAAGAACACCAAAGTCAAGCGTCTAGTCACCTTTTACATTTCTCTCCATCATGAGCTACAGTAGGCGATACTTTGGTCCACAAACGATATATCAAGAAGCTGTCGCTTCCTTGTGAAGAAGTTAAGGGACGATTGTATTCTTGACGTGTTCCGTCTTTAAACATTCTTCAGAAGCACCACATTTCAAACGCTTACAGGCGGTTATTATTCGTTACTATGCCTCGTAACCAGTTCGAACGAAGAACCATGCTGGCAAGCCGGTGTTACTTTAAACTTCAAAAGCATCTACGGTCGAGACTCCTCTCAAAGAAGACTAAAAGTCAAGATCTACAAGACCCTCATCTGTCCCGTCCCTGTCCTGTCCCGTCCTGAATGTTGGGCTTTGACTAAACAAGAGTAGCGACAATTGGACATCCTAGAGAGGAGAATTCTGAGACGAATATTTAAAGCAGGATTCGACAACGGGGAATGGCGTATCCAAAGCAACGAGGAGCTGTACTGACTATACAAAAGGATATACCGGTCACATCCGTCGTCGGCTTTGATCATTAAACAATTTTGACTTTGGTTGTTTTTAATATTTTGACATTATATTTATCGATAATATAATAAACGATTTACGAACATTTAAAAAAAATATACTTTTAAAGATGTGTATATCTTATAAGAGTTATATAATGAGAGATTGGGATATCAATAAAATGCAAGAAATAATTTAAAGATTCAGATCGGTATTTGAGGTTTCGTAAATTATAACAATATTAGAAAAAAATATGACTTGTTTGCGTTAGAATAAGAATAGGTTTTTGTATATTTTGAATTCTCTTTTGTATGACTGAAAATGAAAATGAAATTTTCCTTATGATTTACCTCTAGTTTGATCCTGTGCCGTCGTTCGTAGAGCAAGATGCGCAGTTACTATGATTTATGGGAGAGTAAAAAAAAATGCTTAACAAGCCTTCCTGTTCCCGGATAAAACGGTGGTGTTAGATTAGGCCAGGACTACAATAGGGCTGTTGCGTCTATGAAGATGAAAAAACAATTAACACGAAGATATTAGGGGTACCCATAAGTAATGTCGTTTTTTCGATGCGCCTTCTTTAAAATAGTCTTCTTCAGTCTGTCTGGCAGTAAGGACGTGTTATGAGTTTCTCTTGTGTAGCGGCTACCTGCTCGTGGCCTTTAGACAAAAAAAACAGTTTCTTTTTCCTTCTGACGACAATTGGAGAGACCATGTCCATCGGAACAACATCTGCAGAGCTGTATATTTTTTCAATATCATTTGAAAACTAAAGCGACAGAGGCTACGAAGAAATTTTCGAGATTTACGGTGACATATTGGATGTCAGGAAATGCCAACGATGGTTCAAGAAATTTAAATCTAGTGATTTGTGTTTAGAAAACGAGCCTCAAAGTGGAAGACCCGTCCAGGCGGATGAAGTAGCCGTGAATTCTGCAATCGAAGACGACCCGATGCTGACCATTGAAAAATTATCGGAAAAGGTCGGTACATCCTGATCCAGTACTCAGAAGATCCTAAAGAAGTTGGGAAAGATTAAAAAATAAGCTGTTTGGGTCCCACACGCGTTCACGCGCGACCTCATGTTGCGAAATTGACATGTGAAAAAATTCAGGATCTTGGATGGGTCACTCTGTTGCATCCTCCATACTCGCCGGATGTCGCACCATCTGATTTTTACTTATTTTGTTCTATGGAATATTATATGAGATCAAAATTTCAATTCCTTAGAAGAGGTGAATACATCCCTTTCAGACTATTTTCAGTCAAAACCCGCAAAGCTTTACAAGAAGGGCATGGATGATTTAAAAAAAAAGGTTTTTGATTGTATTTTTAATTTTTCGATCGCATCATATAATAAATTACAACACGTTTATTATTTTCTTCTGGTTTTTCTTACGATTATTTTTTTTAAATTATTTTCATAAAGCCATCAGATCGACGATTATTTTCAATTTCAGATTGATCGTGGATGTTTTCGATAAGTGTGTGCGCGTCCTTTCAGCAACATTTTCGTATAATAAACCTCTCTGAATGTTCCATAAAGCTGGTCCGCTTTCAGATGAAATGCAGCAGGTGTCCTGCCAGGGTTTACGGCCCGGTGACATTTTCAAAATGAATGCATCTCCGGGCCATATTTAAAATTATGCAAGCGGCGCGCATGCACCATGCAACATTTTTCATGCGAAATCCCGTGAAAAAGATCGCACGCGAAACGAAAAACACGTGACTGATGGTGCAAAATGTGGTTGGCGCTATTTGCTTTTTCCCGCCCGTAAGGAAAATGGAAAATGCGAGTCCGCGCGCATCCGGGCGTCGCTGCGAATAATAATAATTTCATATTATTTAAATGAAATAATGCTCTTATCCCGTTTGGCTCCGATCATTATTTTATTATCGTGCCCACATTTTTTTACATTATTGTAATAGAGTAATAAAGTTGAAATACTCGGGACCAATTCCAATTGCAGATAATAGAGATAGCTTAGGAATTTATGACAGCAATTCTCCGGCAGAGTCAGTCCTGCTTTGCTCTGCAAAAATTTCCGTGTAATAATAGCACGATTATTGAGTTAATATAATGCGATCGTTCTATACCAGATGTAATATAACTCATATTAATAACAAAAAATGTCATTTTTCTTAGTTTAATTATATGACAAATTTATTATAAAAAAATATGTATGACACAAGTCTACATTTTTGTTATTCATAATTCTTTTTCGGTTGCTCCTGAATATTTTCGATATTTTTTCTAGCTATCTGTCATTAGTCTGTATCATGATTTATTCTAGACCTGACCATTTTCAGCAAGTACAACCATTTTTTGCAGACAATCTCTTGGTTTATTTTGCTGTAGAAGGGCACTTAGTTCATCGCCTATGCCTGTGTATCTTCTCCATGTGCTCAACGTGATTTGCTTTTTGTAACTTCGAAAATCATTAAAACCTTATCACTGTCATTAAAATCTATATTTATTATATTTTTATTTATTTATTTGACAATTAATATATGGCATTTTAGTTCATTTCATCGTCGCAACTACCTATATAAATGTTTTTTTTAAAAGATTCAAATGAATTTAGTCTTTTACACTCTTGTTCTTCGGGTTCCTTGTCCGTTTTCCGACGAAAGCCGTCTATACTATCCTTTTATTTCTCCTACTGTATGTTGCTGGCTAGCAGAAACAAAATTTAGAGCTCTTTTCAGAGATTCTTTCTTCCCAACCACCGTTTATCTTTTACTTTTCCCTCTAAGATAGTCTGCAGAAGGCGATACTTTGGTCCACGAATAATGTGTTCAAGGTACCTAATTCTACGTTGTGACTGTGTTCAGAAGCTCCCTGTGAAGAAGTTAGTCAACTAACAGTCCCCTCATCCTAAAATTCAAGAATTTTGCCAGAAGGTTTTGAAGAAACCTATAAACTTACGTTTTATAGTAATATGTTTTTACCTGTCTTATGTTGTCCGAATCTTGAAGTTGCAACTAAGAAACTTGTTGAAATCTGTTGCTCTTAATATATGATAATAGCAATATTTTACTAACTTCTGAAAACCTGTTCAAGTGGTTAAGTATTCCAATACTAATATATCATTATAAAAATATAAAAAAACTGGATTCATATATGGATAGGTTATGAATCAGAGTTAATAGTAACTTTTAAGATTCCTACATCTAATTGTCTGTTTTTTCCTGTGATTCTTGCTACGGTAATTGAGCACAATAAACTTCAGCTATAACTGTTCGTTTAAGTTTTATTAATCAATAACGAATTATGCCTAAAATATCTCACCAAACACACAGAAGTATATTTTTTACGGTCAATAGTACTCGAAGGGTTAGTACTTAATTTGAAGAAAGTCATATTTTTTTCTCTTTGGGTTGTTGTACAGCATCCCTTTTTATTAAAAGTGACAATATTTCTCAATCAGATCAACAGATCGGTCTCATACCAAGACAAGAGCAACGAACAGATGCTTATCCTTTGTACCAGCGGGATCACCCTGTTTTAGAGGTCTTCCTGATATTAACTTATTAGCTTTCAACACATTTTTAAGCAACAACAGTTTAAAACGAATTTTCTCAGATTAGAGAGATACAAAAGAAATTTCTTAGATATCTCTACATGAGGGAATTTGGATTCTACCCAAGTTTATACCCCAGCGCATGGGTGCAGGGTTCTCAACAAAAAGAAATGCTTTGATTTCTGTAATAGGGATTAGAAACGTTTTAAAACGTTCCGTCTTGATAACCAACGTACATTGTTATGAAGCATAGTTTATCACGTACCACTTCCATTTCAACTAAAATTCTTTAAATTAGCGATGATTAAGAGCTTTAGCTAAAATGAAGTTGATAATCGTAATCACCAATTCCATAACTTTACAAATTTCTTCTGGAAATGTCTGCGCACAAAGCGCTTCTTGATGAATATGCAATGGTAAGAAAGTATCTTGTGATTACTTTTTTTTTAAAATAGCATGAAACCCCTTTCTTACGCCGCTCATACTCTTAGCCCCGTCTGCTTGCCCGTGGATATTTGTGCCAGAGCCGCACTTAAGAGTCCAAAGAGCCGCATGCGGCTCCGGAGCCGCACTTTGCCGACCCCTGGGCTAGGCTGATTCGTCCGCTGTATTGTTTACGATGAATAAAGATACTGTCTCTATATGAATTTGTGTCCCGTTGCGTCCTCTGTTATATCCATTTCGGATCCTGAGAGGCTTCCACGTTAGAGGTCAAATGTTTGATTTGCTTAAAATCGCAAAATACAATTAAATAAACCTAACCCCAAATTTTGTATGGGTGCCTAAACTTTCTATAGCGTTTTTTCTATAGCGTGGTCCCTATCTGAACGCTATAGAAGGGTTGACTGTATATGTGTTATCTTAATCTCTCTATAGCTTTGACATTATATAAAAAGTGAAGACTGCAGATACCAAATGAAAGTGTCAACAAAGTAAAGTAATATGTACTATATTTTACCTGTTTACTCGTCGGCAGACTGTGACGGACTGACTTTACCTTATAGTAATTATATTGACTTTGGCACGATGCATCGATTAGTTTACCATTATAAGAGAATTAATCACACAACACAATACACAACCACTATCGTATCTTTTCGATTTTTTTTCTGGAGATGGGCATAAGTTATTTATTAATTTTAAGACTTATATGCTTTTTGATGCAACCGCATGTGTATATTGCAAATTTGCAACCGCAGTCGTGCACCTACTCCTGGGTGCATCCAGACCAAGCACTGCAACGGCGTCAGCACAAAAAACCGCAAACAGAGACTACCGAAAGCTTTCGTTGTATGAAACAGGATTCTAATGAGCAACCTGACACCTCCGTTGCTTCCATTCTGCACTCGGTTCGGACTACAACAAAGCTAATTGTGATAAAATTATGCCAGAAAAATCATACTAGAGATAATTTTGTCTTATTCAGATAATATCGTAATAGTCTATGTATATATATATATAATATAATTTTCTATGTAAGGAAATGACGCTTGACTCGACGACCTTTAGCCTCACCCCGCCCTTTTCCACTCTAGTAAGCGTCCGCTTTATTAATTGAATAAAATAGAGAAACACAAGAAATTTCCAAACCAATTATACGCCTTGTCAACAGATAGCATCGGGCAGGTAAAGTTTGGGGAGGGAGCGGTGGTAGCGGTCTGGTATGGCTGTAGACAAAGCACCATGACGGAATGCTCTCCTCGCCGGAGTATGTAAATAGTGCAAAAGTCCACAAAGACATTTAGTAAATGTTGTCCTCCGCCGTGTTGTTACGGCCGGATTGCGTGTTCTCTTTTAAAACCCATAAATAAACCATGGTGGGGGGGGGGATAAAGAGGGACGCTCGTTACCACCGCCCAGAACCACTCTCTCGCTTTTGACTTTTATTTTTGACACGTGCATCGTATGACGATGGGAGGGATCTGCACATCTAACGATCGCTGCACATGCGTTTGTATCTTGGGGATGAGGGTAGATCACGAACGTGCTATCATGTTTAATGGCGATTAAATTTATTTTTTATCGGATTATTGCACGTTTTCATTAGTGTGATTCGAAGTGGTTTCGACAGTTCTGCAACCGCTTTTAAACACAACAGATTGGAAAAGCCCAGGGGCCGGAAAAGTAAGACTCTGGAACCGCATGCGGCTCTTAGACCCCTTAACCCTTTGCAGTCCAAAGGTTTTTTCAAAAGTGTTGCACCAGGTCCAAGCCAATTTCAATGAATTTATGAAAAAAAATGTTTATGGTAAAAATTAAGGAAATTAGGTAAATAATAAATGAAATAAGTATTTAATACAAATGATGGTATTAATATATATTTAATACTAATTTATAAACATGTATGGTGTACCTAAAGTGTGGTATTTTTTTAAAACAATCTCCAGGGTGAAGGCCAGGCTTTTTCTCGCAAGTATCACAATATAATGATGTTCGTCTTCTTTTACCTGGAATATCACGATGCGAGCACACCATACAATCTTTGTACTTGGTCGAAACATATATATAGTGGGATTTAACCATCGTTGTTCGTCATTGGTTATTGGATCGACGCCTCCAGTAATTTCGATCTTTTGGCTGCAATGAAAATTCCTGATAAGTTGCACCGTCAACATTTGGCTAAAATTTAATGCAACTCTGGGACTTTCTTCCCTTCATTTTTTCTCATCTCTTTATATAAAATGTAAGAACTAATAATCGAGGTTTCAAACCCCCAAAAAAAGTTTCCTCCGCCATTTTAACGACTTCCGCATGAAACAATATGACGTTGCCAATTGATCGGCAGTGTCTACTCCTCCCATATTTTTTATTCTTCTGGCTCTCCTGGCTCTTTGGTTCTCCTGGCTCTTCTCCTCAACAATTGCGATGCCGACGTGTGCTTTGTACTCAAGGATCGCCATTTCTTTTATCCTCGCCAAGCTACCGCCAAAGTGTATCTTTTGTGAAAGCTACTTTCGTCCAATAATTTCACCTTTGGTTTTATATCCCTTGGTAAACCTTTATTTATTTACCATTATGATACCTCGGTATGGTAACAATTTCTTTTAAAAAGTTCCTCATGTTTGACTAGTGTAAAATCTGTCCAGGAATATATGGTAACCTTTTATTTCCAGGGTCACCTGCTGCAAATTATTAAATAAAATGCAAACCATTCTGCCGGAACGTCAAACCGAGTCTGATAAGATCTTGTGTAGTAATGCTGCCGTAATATGGGTACAAATGTGGATATGTAACTTGTACATGTATCTGATATAATGAAACCCAAACCCCCAATTAGTAGGTTTTTTTGGATTATATGCAATAAAAACCTTATCTTCACTTAAACTCTACGGTTGACTCATATATATCAACAGCAAGATTTTCATCACGGATAGAATTTTCCAAAAAATCTTGTCTAGGTGGGCCCCAGAAAATTACTGACTCTTTTTGTCCGTGTCCTTAGATCCCTACTAGGATCTTTTATTGACTCCAGGTGAAGAGCCCAAAAATTTGGAAAAAATCTTTTCGAGAAATACAAAAGGAACAAGAACATATAAAAAAGAAATATATATTGATAACTTCACAAATATGAGATGTTCACGGTGCCATGTGTTCTCCATCTATTGTTTGAATTTTACACCTAAGTGGACAGAATTGGCCCAACCTAAACTTTTTTTTCACTTCTCCAGAAAAACAATTCTATGGTCTATTTCTTAGGTAGTAAAGCAATATTATTCCTTCTAAAACATTTTAATTCTCTACAGTTTAAAAAAATACTAAAATCGCCAGAGAGTATTTTTAAAAGTACTTGTAAAAAATGTCCACACGTTGTGGACACTGGACCTGTCAGTAAAAAAATGATGTCCAATACGTGTGGACACTGGACTTCAAAGGGTTAAATGCGGCTCTGGCACAAATATCCATGGGCAAGTAGAGGGGACCGAGAGTATGACTGGCTTAAGAAAGGTGTTTGTTGCTATTTTGAAAGAAAAAAATAATCACAAGATACTTTCTTACCATTGCATCATTCATTAAGAAACACTTTGTGCGCAAACATTTCCAGAAGAAATTTGTAGAGTTATGGAAGTGGTGATTACGATTATCGACTTCATTTTAGCTAAAGGTCCTAATCATCGCCAATTCAAAGAATTTTTAGTTGAAATGAAGTGAGTACGATGATCTTCTGGGTCTTACATTAAGGTACGTTGGTTATCAAGAGGAAACGTTTTAAAACGTTTCGAATCCCTATTACCAGAAATCAAAGCATTTCTTCTTGAGAAGGATGTTTAATATCCAGAACTAACAGACGATCAGTGGATCCAAAATTTGTATTTCTTAGTAGACGTTACGTCTCATCTAAATCGGCTTAATCATAAACTACAAGGAAAAGCAAACACATTTTTTTTTCGAAGAAGCTAGCCATTCTATCTGAAACAAATTATCCCTTTTGTTCAAGATCTTGAATGGGAAACATTCTTTCACTTTCCGAGTCTGCTGAAGCATACCCAAGAAAATAATTCATCTATTGACAAACACTATTTCAAAACAACCATTTTAAATATGTGGGACGCAATTCTCAGCAGGTTTCAGGAATATAAAAACAGCAGAGCGACCTTAGCATTAGTTAAACACCCTTTTAATGCTACGATAACAGATTGAAATTTTCTCCTTTTGGCATTGACATTGATAACTTAAAAATACAACTACAGTCAACCCTTCTATAACGTTCAGATAGAGACTACGCTATAGAAAAAAACGCTTTAGAAAGCAATTTCTATACAAAATTCTAGTTGGTTTTTTTTTACTTTCTTTGCGTTTTGAAGCAAATCAAACATTTGACCCATTTTTATGTTTTCAATGACAGTATCATTTGATAACAGTAGCTCGTGCCTACATGCGCGAGGGGGTATTGACCTCGCATATTTCTTCCAGTTTATTCATATGCAAAACCAGGAGTTTAAAGGGACAGTTTTTTTAGTTAACTTTTTTTAAAATGCTTTTGAATATGATGAATAAATAATAAAAAGGTAAATATAAACTATGAAACCTTTACGGAAATATGTTTTATTTTAGGATACATATTAATATAAAATAAAAATATATTAAAAACAAATAATAATTAAAGAAAGAAAAAAATTATGAACATTTTAAATTGGGTAATTATGCAATTAATTACTGTCATCTAATATCACGTTCCATAGAGATTTTTTTAATACCAGTCGCTCAATTTATAAAAATATAGAATGATTGAAAACCCCATTTAGCACATAAATCATAATGCCTAAAATTCGTAGCTTTTACCGATTTACTTGATCATAATTTGTTCCACTATTTTATATTAAGTAGAAAAATATTTTCTAGCTGTATTGTAATGAAGATCCCTGTAACGTTTTTAGACGGTGATTTACCAAAAAAGAACAGGACACGTCTAGCGAGGTAAAGGGGCAAACAGCTACTGACAATTATTTTCTAAGTGCAGGTACATATTTAAAATGCACATTAATTATGCCCGAAAATTTAACCATGAAAATATTGCGTTTTGTAAAATGAACGCTATACAAAAAACCCACGCAAACGCTATAGGATGGTTGACTGTACTCGATTAATTAAACAAGGAAATATGGACCTCTAAATTTGAACGTGTTGTATTGATTCGGAAATATTGGAGAAGAAAAAATGTGAGCTTAGTTCACAACACAAGTGGTCTGCTTTGAAATACCTGGAGAAGGAAGACATGATCATCTTCAACGCCTGGAATAATATTCTTGACTCTTATGATCAGTTGAATAAACTGTTCTTTCCCTTTTCTTTCTTTCTGTTCTTTCCCTTTTCGGTTCTACATATTCATGCCAACAATAGTTTTCAAGCATAACTTATCGAGAGTAAACTGAGAAGTCGTTTTATTGATGAGAACCTCGAATCGTGCCTAAAATTAAGAATAACAACATACAAACCTGACTTACTTAAACTTTCCAAGAAGATGCAAGGTTATTGTCCGCATTAAGTTTTTGTCAGTCATTGTCATGATTTAAATTTATGAATTCCTTAATTACTTAATATTTTTTACGTACGAAATCAATTTATATTAAGTGTACCCGTAATTTAATGAAGTGCTTAAATTAAAATAAAGGTTTGCTAAATTAATAAACAGATTTGGATCTCAATTTTTTTTTAATCGTTCTAATGTTTGGCTCTTTGGCTAATAAGTTTGTTGACCACTGGAGTAGCCTGTAAGCTAGTCTACTCCAATCTGTGTGCTTCCAATCCAAGGGTAATGAACCACAATCCGGATCCGAGGCAAAAATTAGGCTATCCATGAATAGATGAATGTATAAACGGGGGTTGTTTGTGTTTGTTTTTAAATTTGAAACGGGTCGATTGTTCATACGGCGCCATTATTTATCCAACGGAAAGGTAACACATTGTAAATGCGTCCCCAGTGACCGATTCTACCCTCTCCTTGAGCAAGGATCATGGGTGGGGGTAGACTTTCGGGAGTGAGGAGAGAGATGGCTGCCAGAAAATCTAGCTATGATGTGCGCATTTACTTCCGCTTTAATTTAAAAAAAAAAACCTTACAATAAAATTAATAAATCGAATATCAAACCGACTTTTCTTCTTAGACACGATTTATTTATCAATGCTTTAAATAATATATAGCTTATTATTATACTTAATTAAGATCATAAGCACAATTATTTAATTTTGTCGTATTTTTTTTAATTTTTACTAAATAAACTGTTGTAGAAGCCTCGTTGTTTTTTTATCTTGGCTCATTGGTGTCCGTCTAGTGCCCGTGAGGTCCATAGCTATATATTTACCTTGATATATACCACTACAAGCGTATTCATCACTCTTTGTGTCGTTTATTCATGAGATGCTTTTTGTTATTTTATTAAAAATATAAAAAAAATATCTACAGAGGAACTTCAATCCATCGTTTTACAAAGGACCTCTAAAAATAAATGATGATTTTTTTTAACATTTTTTCGTTAGTCTGGGATTAAATACGATGAATGCGAGAACGACTGATCGGGGTATATAATATTACTATGCAAATTTGCTCTGTGATGTGATTTATGTGGGGAGTATTCTGCAGTATGGACATAATTGCTAAACAAGGGTTGATCAATATTTTAGTTACAGATTGGATTATCACACAAACTATGTATAATAATATTAAACTAAGTACGTATTAAGTAAATTTTAATCAATGAAGAAATGCATTTGCAATTAAAGAGACTTATAACTTTATTAATGTTATAAGCTATTTAAAAAAAAAAAGAGAGGCAAGAGGAGATTTTAAATTCCTCTATAATAAGTTTATAAGGATCTAAGTTCGCTAGCAGAAGCATATTCTCATGAAACAAGTTTTATTAATCTAACCGTGTCGATGGGGTTTATTGTGGACCCCAAGTTTTTGTCGAATAACTCTTTTAATATAAATCCTACATGACACAAACTTTTTGTATTTGTCTATAAAAGTCTAAGGAATAAATATTACTAATCATCATTTTCCTTTATTTTCTGCAATTGCGAAAAAATTAAAAAAAAACAACAATATTCGCTTCCGTTGCAAGGGGCGTGATTTATTTCCCTCTTTTCGCTCGCATCTGGTACGATATGCCAAATGCGAGTGAAACATGTAACACACAAGTATTACGTACTGCGAGAGCTCAGTCTAAGGCAAGACATCGCCGAATCCGCGTGTCATTTACGCGTCATATTGATTATTTCAAAAAAATCAAAATATCGACAAAATTATGAAATAATCCTTTTTTTAAAAAAATATCATGATATTAATAAAGAATTATTGAGTATATGTTAACATGTTACAGAAGGATTTGTGACTCGGACATGAGGATCCTTTACTCTCACCTGTGATAGAAATTAAACACATTTATATATAGGTTTTTGGCTTAACACGTTATATCGGCAAAGCGCGTACAGCCCCTGGTACTCTCTGCTTGGTGATCTCTGGCAGTGATGGCACTCGTGGCGGTCTAGTGCCAAGAGTATCTGCAGAGGAGTACTCTTATAATGCTCCAGATGAGGAGCCGGCTGAGGGTCCTTGTTATAGCGTATCAGGGATGCTGAACTTCAGCGATCGTAGTGTTCAGCTTGTGTGTTAATTGTTAGTCGATGTAGTTTGCCATGGAGAAAACGACTCTAGATATATCCTATATATATCTAGAGTCATCATGGCGGCATTCGTGTGTAGCGCGACAAGATGGCGACTACATCTTACGACGGAGCGAAATGCGAGAACGTCTGAACGTTTTTGTTTTATAGAATCTAATTGGACTTCATTATAGCATATTCTTTCAGATTAAAGTGAGAGCTGATGAATTTAAAAAAAAAAATGAATCAATAACCAACGACCAATTTTATAGTACGCAGGAAAAATCAAAGCATTATTTAGAAGTCCTGCAGTATCCATCATTTATACCTTTTGATAATCATATTTTCTAATCTTTAAGTAAAGGAAGAACGACGAATGCGGTAACAAGATATATTCAAGATTATTTAACGTCCCAGTTATATTACTAGGACTATAAAAAAGAACGATAAATAAGAATAGATTCCTCGGCAGTATTTATTTTCGAATCCATTCAAATTCATTGAATAATCTAATCCAGGAGTGAGCAACCTTTTTTTACAACGGGCCAGCTACAAATTTGAAAATGTCGTGCAGGCCGCATGTAAGAAACTGATGATAATTAAGAAAATAAACCTAGAATAAAAAAATACAGAAAAATAACGCTAGTTTTATACAACACGGTTGATATTTAGTGTAATTTTTTTTCTAAAACGCGCTTTATATAACACGATTTCTCGAAATCATCTATCAGTAAGGAAAATACTGCGCGTACATGCTCAGTAATAATAGAAAAGATGGAAAGGGCTTTTATGATATAGATAGAAGTCTTCAATGACAAAAACATACCTATAGACCGGGGGAGCACAACCTTTTTTTATACCGGGCCAGCTACAAATTTAAAAATGTTGCTCGGGCCGCATGTAAAAAAACTGATAATAATACAAATACTGTATGATGAACTTAAATTATCTCCTTATTAACAAAATAAACCTAGTATAAAAAATACAGAAATAAAACACCCGTTAATAGAAATACTATAACGTGCCGATGAGGTCTATTTGGAACCCTACATTTTTGTAGACGATACGGGAGCATCCCTCAGTCGCGGCGGATGTATATTTAACTACTTTTATTATTAGAATAATATATTTTTAAAACAAAAGTCGAAGTATTGTCAAAGAATTCATCAATATCTTGGCTCGAAATGCTTGGGGTCTATTTTCATACATTAATTTCATACTAAATATACCCCATCGGCCGACGCCGTCGACTTTGAGCCCCCGTGACAGTTTAAAAAACGGCGAAAGATATATGTGGAAAAAGACTATAATTACGCCTAGGGTATAATGAGGCTGTGGGATATGGCTGGAATTTATAAAAGGCAAAATATAAAATCTTTGAAGGACCGCACGTGAAAATGTGACGGGCCGCGGGTTGTTCACCCCTGATCTAATCTATGAGAGAAGGTTTTAGATAACAATGGAAATTAATTTAATAAAATAGTATTAATGCATTTTATTAAATATATTGATATTAAGAAGATAATAAAAAAAATGCAATGAATAAAGTTTAGAATGTGATTTTAATATTATATAGATTAGTTTATATGTTATTAAAACATAATTAGATTCGGCTATATTGCTATTGCTTAGAGTTGTGTGCAAAACAAAGTCCTTTACTAAGAAGTTTGCGAGCTCAGTCGCCGACAGTGAAGTGCACATAAAGTTCAGATCGCAAAGACTCAGATTCTATTCAAATTTCGTTAACTTTCCATATTAAAGTCGATGCTTTAATTAAGAAAGCGTTATTATCGTTGAAAAAAAATAATAAAAAAATAAATGAACTCGCTCGTGCATTGCTGAATAGGTCTCTGTTGCAATTTGTAAGAATTCGAATGAATTATTACTGAAGACCTCCCCCTCCCTGTTTCATGTCTGAATTATCTTCACGCGAGGAACGAAAACTGAAATGAGCTTTTCTTTCTGTTTTTGTTTTGGCAATTTTAAGTTTCATGCCAAAGATAATGGGGGAACGAAGGAGAGCAGCCAGAAATAAAACCAAACGCGGTTCTGTCTGATGTACCCATTGTGCAATGGGGAACGACAATGGGGCATAGGATAAAGCACGACCAGACTAATTTATCGTTAGAGTTTATGTATAGAATCTCTATTTTATGGCCGTACTTATTTAATCCGCTTCTTTAATAATTATCAGAATAATTAATATGAAACTCATTATTTTTTTTTAAATCTTTATCCTTGTCTAAGTCCGATTCCAGTCCCGCAAATCAATTGGACGAACTAAGGAGTATAGTGCAGAAATGCTCGGGGACAAATTGCTTTTTATATATTTTTGCACGAAATGCACAGACGGCTTTGGAGCGTGCACATTCGGCTAAATTGCACCGAAGCAATTGCATCGCCGCACTCGGAAAATTCATAAGAAAAGTTCAGCGGTTGCCGGAGTAACCGTTCGGAAAATTCGAAAAACGATCCGCGCCCCCGCAAAGGCTGAGACGTGGATTTTGTATGAAAAATAATCTAATTTAATATTATAAAAATTATATATAATTAGTTATAATAATAATATTAAATTAGATTATGAAAATGATTTAATAGATTAATTATTTTAATAAAAAAAATTAGGTTTGAAAAAATATTACATATGACTTCACTGCTTAACTTAAACCCACTCTTTTCCTAAAAATGCTATCGGCCCTTAAGCTTCCTCCAGTGCTTACAAAGAGGCGGTAGCACTTAGCTTAAGAATAACTAATTGAAATTTCCTTGAGTAATTTATAAAAAAAATATTTAAATTGTTCAATAAAATGAAATTCGTTATAATTATGTAGATAATATCAGTAGAAAATCTATTGATTCTTGATCCTATTTTTTATTTTTTAATTACATCCATCCCTCGCTTAACACGGAAGATTCTACTAGATCACCGTGCTTATCGCAACAGTTTATCTTCACTTCTTTTAATAACTAACTGATAACTAACCGTCGCTTCGTTCACATAGATTTTTTTTTATATCTTGAGGACGATCCTAAATATGGATTTTTGTCTCCAGAGAAACGATTTTCCTAATCAATTTTGGTTATGACATTATGGGTCTTAAAATAAGTTAATGATTAAAATCCTAGAATCTTTAATTATTGGTCAAAATAATAATTTTATCAGCTACTTGGTTTCAATGAAAGATCAACCGAATGTTCTTCTTCAAATACTATATTTTTATATTTAACATGGACATTAAACTACAGTATAATAAGAATAAGTAAGACTATGAATAAGTGTCTAACGAAAACTATGAATTCTGAGGGAGAAACCCATTACTTCTTCTTAACCCAGTAATTCTTCGCACAGTTTGAAAGTAAAAATTTTCTAAGTAAAAAAGGAGGATTTAAATGAAATAAAATAATATTATTGACTAAACAGAAGCGTTAAAACGAAATTATATTATGCAGATACCGCGTTAAGCGAGGGATATGTGTATTATCATCAGCTTGTTTAATAAAAATAGGTATTTAAATCTATATATTTTTGTATTTAAAATTTGAGTTAGTAAGATTAAAGGCCGAGTAAATGAATGTATTATGTATTTTTAATGAAAATTAAAAAAAGGACGCAGTGATATTCTTTATGGAATAAAATACAAAATAAGATTTTGATATCGCACAATGGGCGGAATGATAAATTCTCTTATTTAACTTTTTTTCTTTTGGACAATTTTTAAATTATGCCATGTTATTCTGCATAATTTTGTTTATTTAATTATCAGTAATATGTATTAACTAAAAAAACGATATATTTATAAATTGCAAATACAAAAAAATACAATATTTTATGATGTATAAAAAATATAAAACTCCTTCATCGAAACATTTGATAATTGATAATTATTTATTTATTTTTAAAGATAGACAATTAACGCTTCTTTATGGTGTATATAACATTAATGTACAATTAAAAACTGTAAAGATATACTCGATTGAATTTGATACTACGATAATATGTCGCTCGCTTTTTTGTCCTAGGGTGATTAAAAATTCAATTACTCTAAAAGTACAATAACGTATCAAGATTTTTTTTATTGCAGTTAACCTTTTGATTAGTGAGCTTTTTTCTAAGCTTCACACGTTCTGTAAGTGAGCTAATTTTTCAACTTTTTTTTTAATTTTGCAAATCGATAATTATTTTGATCCATGAAATTTTTTCATCCAATTTTATTTAGCATTCATTTTTTTTATACGTTTGAGACAATCATTATTGACTTTTTAGAATCATTAAAGACCGCTTATGAAAATTACTTTGTAATTTGTGGCAAATAGCTTTTTATATGAGATATATAAAAACATATATTTACGAAGTTTTTATATATTATTTAGATATTTTTTTCACTGCTAAAAAAAATAATATCAATGAAATTAACTCTACATATTATTGGTTAATCTATTTATTGTATATAATACAATAAATATTAACATTTTGTTCAAAATTATAAGCGTGGCATTAAAAATAAAGCGACATCGAGTGTGGACGTATATTTACGGTGATACTCTTCAATGGGTTAATAATGAATATATTTTCTTGGTATTAGCATAATTTTTATCCTAGCAAACCGCGATAATATTTAAAATTTAGCTAAATTTAAATTATGGACAATCAAATATATTTACAGAGCTTTTTCAAAGATGGAAAATATATAAACTTAATTGATTTATTATAACGTTTATTTTAAATAGATGATATACGCTCTAATGGTATATACAATAAACCCCCCTATAACGTAAAGATAGGTTCTACGTTATAGAGGGAGACGTTATAGGGGGGTAATTTATTTTTTTTATTTGAAGGAGATCAGTGCATCAAA
>JAGXCT010032883.1:0-32408 GCA_022495035.1 Philopotamus ludificatus
TTTTTTTGTAGATCGGAGCAGACGATTGGCTGCAAAATGGACGACGTGGAGAAGAAAGCCGGCATCGCGGTGAGTCTCAAAGAAATTATAATCAAATATCGGAGGACATTGCGCTTATGATACACACTCAAATAGATTCCGTTTATTCTATGGAGACTGTGTCGATCAACTCGAGTGATGTTTTTAGTTCAAATAAACACACTCGAGACCCTTTTTATGCGACCTACATTTATTGCACAAATCGCTATTAGCTCTAGTTTTTTATTTATTCAACGATTGATGAACATCTCTTGCTCATTTTAAGATTCATTTAAAGTCGAATTCACTCCACCGCCGGTTTTGTTCCTAGGCCAGCTCACACGATCGTATCGTCGTTGGTTTCTGCGATCCATGACACTGGTTTTTGACTGTGTCGTCCTCAGCATCGGACCGGCGGTCCATCAATACAATAATGGCCGGGAGGAAGTGATCGTTACTGCAGAAACAAGGCCACGTGACCATTGACTAAATCCGAATTTAAATAATTGGCAGATTAGCCGCCGCGTTTTGCAATACCAGTCGTCCGTCCGCCGATAATGAAAACTCTCCAAAATACTAGATTGAGCGGGTCGATCGTGGTCCCCGATAACGTTCGCGGCTGGTCCCCTAGAACGCGGTCAGTTGCGTTTCGCAGCGGCCGTGATCGGAGACGGAAAGAGATGCAGCGATTTCTATCGCGTCCGTATCCGGTATTTTGGCCGTAGCTAGTGTGACATTGGCAGGTGCCGTCAACCTTGCGCTTGACTCCGTTGCTACTCGGATGAAAAATGTCCAGACATTTTTAAACGAAATCCCTTCTATACCTCGAGATATTATCGATGTACAATGTATTAGATTATCCGAATTGCATCGCGTGGTTTTTCTAATTTTATATATGTGATATTAGATCCCGCCGTGTCACTTTTGTTAGTTCCTCGTGCGATTTTTGATAACGTGCCATAAAATCGCTATTAAAATTGTGCAGCTCTTGCTATAGTTAAAATAGTATTTATTATGTCTGATTCTTCATTCTCCATTAACCCGTCCGTCACGGCGGCCCGAAAACAGCCGTGACGTCCGAAGGAGGTCTCTCTGAGACCCCAAGCATTTCCTGTCAAGATATTGATGAAGAATTCATCAATTAAAAATGGATTATTCTAAGAATTAAAGTAGTTTCAAAATTTGGTCATTGGTACGTTTCACTCGCACATCGTAACGGATGCGAACGAGAAAAAACATCACGTGCGTGGCAACAGCAGCGAGTCTTTGGGCTTTAGACAGATACAAAAAGTTTGTTACATGTAGGATTTATATTATATATAGTAATTAGGGGTCGCAATAGAACAGTGGTTCTTAACCTGGGTTCGATCGAACCCCATGGGTTCCGTAAGTCAGTCTCCCGGGTTCGGTGGAAGTCAAAAGACACACCCGACTTATTGTACGATATTATGAAAAATGATACGACGTATGATATAAGGGTTAACTGATGGAGTTCAGTACCTCCAGCAAGGTTAAGAACCACTGCAATAGACTCTTTAGTACGGTTAAATACAAATAATCTATGTAATTTTTAACCCTTTTTTGGACCACATTATGATATGACGTTATAAAAAACGGATCTCTCGATTTATATTAGTTTTGGATCAACTTTGGAGTTTCCTAAACTATGTTTCAAGGAACACTTGTGTTATACTAATTATATAATATTTTCCGAAAACTGTTAGGGGCGATTCCTGGGTTTGGTCCACTAAACCAGTAGACTCAAGCGGAAATGATTATCTATATATAATTGATTTAATTATTGACTCTGATTTAAAACAAAAATACAAAGATCTGCCAATAACATTTTTCACTCCGTGGGCCAGACGTATTGGCCCAAATGTTTTTTAGCAAACGACTTGAACCAAGTTTTTTTTTTTTTAATTTTAAAAAAATAATGACTTTTTTTAATCGAATATCAGATCGAACCCAATAGACGCATTTAAAAAAAATATGTAATGAGAAAATACTCATAGATTCAAATATGAGTTTACATAATGAGAAGGGTTAAATGATTTCTGGTCCGGTTTGTCAGAAGAGTATACCAATGTGTCAAAACAATTTGCTAGATTAATATTTTTTTATTTTTACTATCATGAATATTACCGATATTTTCCGTTAGATTTTCCGGATATCCAAAGTATTCAATCGCAGAAAAAGTTTGGGAAACCCTGCAAAATTATGAAAAATATGTTTTGAGCTGTCTCTATCTCTTCATTTTTATATTAAATACAATAATTTGCAAAATCTAATGGCTAATCATTGAAATTAAGTTGTGATTATAATTCTAGTTAAGCTTAAGAATAACCTCATAGTTTTCTTGGTTAACAAAAAAAATTAAAAACGTTTATTATAGCTTAGTCGTGACTACAAAAGTTCGATCAAAAAATTTTGTGGCTTTTTCAGACAATCCCTTAATTATTTTAAATTTTTGTATTCCTCGTAAAAAAATAATCCTTTTATTATTATCATCCTGAAAAATCAATGTAAGTTCCATTTTCACATATTTTTATTATGTAGGTATACTCGGCCTTGACGTATCTTGACATTGATAGCCACATTGTATGCTATTATTATTTTAGCTACCGAAAATCTTTCACATGTTTTGTTGTACGCGGCGATTTTTAGTTTATGACTACATTTTATAGAATTTATTGTAGCGTCAACGATTTATTTGATTTTCTAACCCCTTCAACTTTCATGTACGTACTTTCTGAAAGAAATTAATATTTTATATAAAATATTCTTATCGAAATTAATACACCCATATCATAGAAAAATTATAAATTGATCCCTTAATTTAAAAAAATAATTGTGGAACAGAAAATCGTGAAAATTATTAAATTAATTATTCAAAATATTGTTCAAACACATGTATTTTAATTGTTTTTAACGACTTTCTTATTTTTAAAGATCTGTAATTCACTTTAGTGTTTTTTGTTTCACAAGTTGTTTACACATTTCTTGAAGTCCAGCCATGCAAATCTACAGGTCCCGTCGGGATTTTAAAGCTCGTTCTATGTCGTAATCAGAAGTGATAAAATGCTGTTCCATACTCTCAGCAAATTGCAAGCCCTCGTGCATCAAAGCAGCAGCTGTTGTTGATTCATTTTATCATTCTGTTTATTGTTTTACCCATTGGTCATCGGCATAAAATTTGTACTCGCAATATTAATACGAATACAATTTTCTGAATCATTAACAGAAAGATCAGTGCATCCTAAAATCCTCGAGTCACGGGACGAGATTAAAGAAATAATCACGCCGGAGAAAATATCTGCGTATTTAAAATAGAAAATATTTTCTCTTGTGCCATACGTTTGATCGCTACTGTCACGTCGTCGTGCTGGAATCCGGATTGATGCCGATTTTGAAATTCGCGTTAGATTAAATCGTTGCGAAATCTCATCCAATTACATTCGCATTGCACCGTTGCAAAATAATTTCCATTTCCCCGATTCGGTTACACAATGATTTTCTTTTCTATAAGACAACGAGACGGTGGCCGTGAAGTAGATGAGATAAAAGCACTCAAACTAATCAACCACCGTACGCCTTCACTGATTTAATATTAATATTAAAACAAGCCATCTTACATAATGACGGATATGCAAAATCCATTTCTTGTGACCTCTCCGGCTTATTTTATTTTTTATCATCGTAGCCTGTGATCGAAATTGGTTTTCATCATATAATCCATGTTGCATCATTTGAATATGTGACATTCGTGTTACAGAATTGTGTATAGAAAGGGCTTTGAGAGAGGACTGAAATGGATATTGCAATATTTTCACTATGCAATACTTCGTATATGTTTTCGAATTTATTATTTATATGTATATCTGGTCTCTAACGGATATCTCACCACAGAACCAGTATGCCCTGGGAAGGAAAACCCTGATTGACTGATAAATCGTCTTGTCTTGATAGTCTTTCGCTCCTTTATTTTCTATTTAATCATTTGAGTGCTGACCGTTTTTCCTATATACTATTCATATTGGCTAAAAAAAACCATGAAAAGTTTTAATGAAAATTTCACACACAAATACATTTTTAATGTATTATTTAAAACCAATAAACATTTATAAGATATTTGTGCAAATAAATGCATAATCTTCGATACTAACCATAAATTTTCCTTACAAGTAAAAACTAACTCTGAATAGAGATTTTATAATTGTTTCATTTTAAAAAAAAAAGTTGTCACCATTTATTGCATCATACATCTATTTACTTATCATATAAAGAAAAGAAAAAAACTTGCGTGAGAGGTAAATTTTATATTCAACAAAATTTCAGCTTTATCAGCATTACACTTTGCACCTTTATAACAAAAAAAAACTGAGCAATAGTTAACATCTAAAACTTCACCCTCCATGTATGATGCTTTTTATTTGGAAGATATTGCTTGAGCATTGTATGGCAATTTGTCCCAACCAAAGACTCATCAATACTCAGTTTTTGACGAATAGTGTAATATAACACAAAAACTCTATTGGCATGTTCAACTAATGGGTTTAATCTTGCACAAGGATCATATTTGGGATGTCCCGGGGGAAATACATTTCTATTGTCGGCGATGTGAAAAAAAATAAGAATTAATTGGAAATGATCCCTCGAAAACATCTTACTAAACCATGCAATGCCTCTTGAATTTTTTTTCCAATAACTAAACATATTGATTCTTCGGGTTATCCCCATTTCCTACAGCAATGAAAGCTTTCATTCCATATATGAGGCGCGATGGCGCTCGCTGCGCTTTTGGCCAAAACAACAAAAAGCGCCATTCCGCTCCTCAGCACTCTAATGGTTAAAGAGGTCTTTCCCATTTTGAAAAGATTAATAATCACTTGTGACTTTTTATAAATAGATAACGCCTAGAGAAGAAGAAAACTAATACCGAGACAAATCTCAAAGGGGTATAATCCGATACCAACAGTGGTAGAAACGTCCAATGCCAGCAATGACCAAGAGAGGGAAAACTCTTTACATAAAACCGCATTACTCGACCTCTTTGATCCCCGCCGTATTATTAAAGGAGGAGCCCTTACGTTACTTGCGAGACTCGGATCCTTTGGCCTCGACTACCATTCTAAATTCTGGTAATACCCATACGCATAGCGAGTGAGTGCCTCGTGGCTGGCAAATGATGATGATGAAACATGAAACATTCGTATTATTAAATTTGATTTAATAAAAAAATTGCACCTCTGATAAAAAATACTCGATGAAGTTCTGCAAGGCAATTTTCAGTAGTTCAGCGTTTAGCTCTTTCAGCAATCCTATATGAATCTCTTCAATGTTAGCAAAACGTAGTTGTTTCATATTTCATCTTCAATTATAGAAAAAAGTTGTAAATCATCATTTCTGGTGAATACGAAGGCTTATCACGATGTTGTCTTTGACATAAAAATTCTTTTCATATTCTCCATATTTTTTCCACGTGTAAAAATAACTGAGAACACAGTAGGTCAATTACAAGTGCACTAATAAAAGTGGGACTTATAACATCGACCACGATAAATAAAATATATATCTTAAGCCTTAAATATCATATATTTATATTAGATTGATATAAAATAATAGTAATTTATTTTTAAATCAGCTTATTTTTAATATTCGTCCACAGGTTCTCAATCATTTTATAAACTAAGCATTATCCATGTAATGTTATGACTGGTATATGGCTTTCAAATATTTAAAACGTTCAATTATTTAAACGTATTTTATATTTTTCATGTAATTTGGATTTACACGCTTTTTTTATAATATAGAGATTTATAACTTTACGTACAGTTTAATTTGATTATAATTGCAAATAAATCTGAAAATATTTTTTGCTTACAGCAATTAAAATTCACAAATAAAGTTCTTATTTTTTAAATTTAATTTAGATTCAGACGATTTCTCTTTTAAGCGGCTTCCATTTATTCGATTTTTTTAAATGGCAATTAGAATTAAATATTATTTTCATTTATTAGAATTGAATTAGCGATTCTAAATGATAATTGTAAAATAAGATAAAAAATTGAAATAAATCTGTAAACGTATTTTCAGATATGCAATTTCTAAACTATTAATTAATTATTTATATATTTATTTCATATTTATCTAGTGATTGATATTTTAACATTCAAATCACACACGTTATAACGGCAATTTTTTTGTTGCTTCTGGCATCAGTTAAACGAGTTTTTTTATTATTATCCTAGTCGTTTTAAATAATTTGCAATGCAATTCCGATGCTTTTAAGCAATATTCTATCGTTTATTATCAAATCAATAGTCTGAACTGAAACCTAATCCATAATAGGATAATGTTATACGGAGAGACATAGACCGCAAAGTGCACTTTCAATCTTAAAACGAGCATAATGTAATTACACTTGCATTAAAAACAATCAAGTTTCGAATGCATTAAAACCGCAATCATTTTCCTATCTAATATGTTAATCAGACATATCAAACGAATGCATCCGAGTTAATCTGTTTGCCAAATTATTTTTTGACAATTAAATGCATATATATATTTCGACGTGTTTTTCCTCAATGTGTTTACAAAAAAAAAAAAACTACATAATAACCGGTTAGTCTCAGTTAGATGTCTATGAACAGAAATTATGCGAATTGTTTTGCCACGGTTTCATTGACCTTGTTTGTCTATCGGATTCGATATTTAATTTTGTCTTTACTGTCTCGAGGATGTATATTTTCATCTTGTCAAGTAAAAGCTTCAAGGGAATAATGTGTCACGTAAACACGACTCCTCGTCTCATTAGTCTGCAAAATGCATCTTTATTATCGTACGTATATATATATAATATATATATATATATATATATATATATATATATATTTATTTATGGAATTTATATAATTATAGAATATATAATTATAGAATATATTATTTTATCGATATTTAATTTATTTTAAGAATGGTATTATGTAATATTTCCTGGCAATTATGAAGAAAGGTATGCCATCAATAAGAATCCATATCAATCTGCAGAGTATTGAGCAAACAGTAGGCGAGGCCAATACTCTGTCGGCTCTGAAAATCTTTTTAAACGATGGGAAGGTGCAGTTGTGGACACGATTTTTTAATTTGTAAATTATTCTATCGATACTACGACGATAAATATTTAATTTAATTTAAATTATCTAAATTCCGTCCAATGGTGACCCAAAGCTTTTGATTTTTCTCGAATATCTCTCTTAACACTCAAGGACCCGGTCCCGCGTTAGTGCGGAAATTTTCGTAAACGGTAAACACCCGCTCCCGCACTAACGCGGGTTCACACGAAACGTGCTATCTAATGCGCTACAAAAGGCTTTCTTTTGAAGTTTTACGACTGGACTAAGTTTCATTCATTGCTCTGCATGCCCTTTGTAAAATATATGACATATGTATTTATCTATGGTTAAAAACTGTCCTTGAAATAATAGACTATTTGGATCGAAAACTTTCCAGTACTTACACATCGACTGTAACGAATTTAGGTTTTTGTTTATCCATTCAACAAAATAACTTTTTTGGAATATTTATGTGGCACAACCCGTCACATCCTTTATTACAAAGCTAAAATTACCTACATACTACATAAAGATATCTATTTGTTTTTTTATCGTCTAAAATACAATAAATCATCATTTTCACAGCTCGAAAATTTTATTTCCTTATCTAAATATTCTAATAATCTAATATAAGTATACTATACGTATAATACTTATCTTTTGGCCAAATTATCTCCAAACGGAAAAAAAGTTATTAAGTATTTTTTAAAGAGCCGCGCGAAAGATCGATAAAAAGATGCTGGTTTAGGTGTAAGTTTCGCCTGAAAATAGCGGGTGCTTGAGCGTTAATATAAATTAAAATAAAAACGATTATGAATAAACATTGTCCTTTATGGTCTGCAATTGGGAAAAAAATTAAAACAACAATATTCACTTCTCTTGCTACAGGCGCGATGTTTTTTCTCGTTCGCATCCGGTACGATGAGCCAAGTGCGAGTGACACGTGACACGCGGCGATACATCGCAGAGAGCGTTGTCATTTACGCGTCATATTTATTAGTTCCAAAATATCGACTAAATTATGAAACATATCATGAGTAACTATTTTTATTCTTAGAATAATCCATTCTTCATCATAACAGATGGGTTAATCATACCGTATAAATATTGATCGAAATAATTGCACTAGTATAGTATGTATTGTTGCAGATTTTTCTTGTCATCTTCTTCGATTAAATGCTGGATTATGATCGCCAAAACATTTTGGTGCACATTTAAGATATCTTTCAGATCTTCAGACTTGAATTACTGCTCATTTAAAATTAAATTATTACTCCTAATCTTTCTTTTTGACATGTAAATCTAAACCCTCCAACTGCTTCTTAAATGCTCCAAGAATTGTCTGACGTCTAATATTTTTTTTATTATAATGTTTCTTGGCTATGCTTTTCGTTATTCAAACCCCATTTTATAATTGAGGATGAAATAGATAGATCCGAAACAATAATCTAAACATTGTTTACAAATTTTCTACAATCAGGGCTTCAACGCATCCAAGGCCACAAAAGCAATTAATGCAGTTTATTGACGAGTGTTGACAGAAAGCAGATATCAATGTTGATTTTGTTGATTCAAATCGAGCAATAGGAATTTACAGAATGACCTTCAATGAAGACGACCATCAAAATACGATGGAGACTTGATAAAATCCACTCTTAAAATAAATCCGCGTTAAACTGTGCGTAACTATCGCAAAAAATCTAAATCTACATTTGAAATGCATCGGAAAAGTCAGGATGATGAAAGTTTTGACAGTAAATAACACGCGTAGATCGTAACATAAAAAAATCTGTTATCGTTACTCGTTCCAAATACGAGGTTGATCAAAGATCATATACCTATTCCGACCCGGATTAACACTTCGGATGGTTCTTTTATGCATTTGGTAGAATATTTTCAGCAATAGTTACAGCAGATGTCAATAAATATTTAACACTTCCGTGAACCCTGGGTCGCAATTCACCAGATTTCATAAAACTCACCAGAATTCTTGAAAGAAAATGAAAGAAATCTCTAAAATACACAATTAATATTATTGAATCGTGGGTAAAATATTCGCGGAAGATTAAAAATTAAATAAAGGATATATCACAATTTTTCCATTGATACCTATAATCATAACCCATTGGTTGCTACGACGTTTTTTTATTTACTTTTCAGAATTGCCGTGATTCTGACATAAAAAACATAGTAAAATGTGCTCTATTTTTTTTCGAAACAGTGTGCCATTTGTTTCGACAAATATATCGTTTCCGTGGTGATTCTTCGCAGGGGTTCATTTTTACCAAAGGCTGCACTAAAGTACACGTGCAGAAACAAAACATGTTTTTTTGGATGGGACACATTTTTTTAATGAAATTATACCTGCGATGGGTAAATCCCTATTATTGAGTACGATGTAATTATGGACTGGCTGGCCAGGGAAGGAAAACATTTTGATATACAAATAGGGCAGTGTTGATCATGAGATCCCGATTGAGCTATTTACGCTCATCGAATAAGAACACGATCTTTTCGATACAATCCTGTTTTTTTTAATACACCGAATCTATATTTTTCCGTCTAATTACGTTTTCGGTCTCTTTAAAAACGTAAAAACGGGGTTTCACTGTATATTAAAAAAAATAATAAGAATTTAATTAACATAACATAGAACGTATTTCAATGGAAGCTTTTACCCTATTTTTATTCATTGATACTAAATTAGGGGAAATGAATATAGTGATATTTTTTTAAATAACAATGTTTTTTTGATTTCAAAATTGCATTATCTATAGATGTTTCATTAACCTTTTCAATGCGGCGGGTCTAAACACAATTCTGCATCTGAGTGCGGTGTCGTTTTGGACCAAATTATTTTTTTGGCGAGGTAAATTTGTATTCACCGTTTACTATATTAGATATTTTCCTATAAAGGATTTATGCAAACATGTTGATTAGGATATGTTCTTCCATTTCAACTAAAGATAAACTCGATTTGCTTTATTTTCACGTAATAATAAAATCAGACAATACTATCAATTCTCAAACAGAGATTAAATGAGAGGAAAAAAATGGGAATGCAGATCAAATTAAAAGATGCGAAATGCAATTTTCTTTCTACCATTACATCCCTACACATGCGTATGGAACGCGTCTTTGGTAGGTACTATAACAACCCCTAGGCCAAGATGCGTCCGCCGATACTACTGCGGAGATTTGAATCGTTACTATTCATATTTACATGACCCTTGGTTCCTATAAATTTCTTGTAATTATGTTGTATTTGTTATTGGCTGTTTATTAGCTGATTTTTAAGAAATAGTACCATCCGCTTAGCTCGGTCTAGTTTACGGCGTAACGACGAGTTAAAGTTTTTAAAGAATCTCGCGCATGTACGACATGCGGCCGCACCCTGGACACGATTTGTATGCGCATGTACGTCATGCGCCCCGCACTGAAAGGGTTAAAGAAAACATTTGTATAATTTATACATAAATGAGACTCAAGTTTGGATTAATATCACTTGATGATTACATTTAAATTAACCCACAACACTTATTTACACTATATTTTTTACATTAGTTTGAAGAAAAATTCTTAAAAATGAGATTAGATAAATAAATGTATATATTTTGTGGTCGCAACTTTATATTTTATAACAGTTTGAATCCGGACCGGCATTCATTCGACCAAGTTCTTATGGTTTCTGTCATTATCTCTTCATACTAGACCAGTGGTTCTTAACCTTGTTGGAGATACTGAACCCCATCAGTTTCATATGCGCGATCACCGAACCCTTATATCATATGTCGTATCATTTTTCATAATACCGTACAATAAGTCGGGTGTGTTTTTTTACCTCCGCCAAACCCCTCGAGACTGACTCACTGAACCCCTAGGGTTCGATCGAACACAAATTAAGAACCACTGTATTAGACCTTTGTTATTAGTGATTTTAATTTGGACGGCTTTTTTGTGTTGACTTTAGTTTTCATAATTTGCCGTCAAATTTCAATCGGAACTAAAACCTGGCCTTGACAATGATTTTTTTTCTATTAAATCTTTGACCAGTGAAAATAAGAAAGAGAAATGTTAGATATTTTTCCTTAACTAAAGTAAATGGTTAAACAAACAATAAAAAAAACTTTTACCGTTTTACCCCGATGGCGTAGTGCAAAATCGTCTTAGAAGATGCAGTCGTTTATACAAGATATGTATTGTTCTATGGATGGCACAGGATTCTCATTAATGATTCTTTTATAAACTTCTAAATTGACAGTTCCATCGACGAACACTAAATATAATACTCCATAGTAAGAAAAGCATCCTTAAACCATTTTTTCCGCTGGATTTTTTTGCCGGTGATCTTCCATAAAGCCTTCTCCGTATCGTTTCAACACTTCGATTCCTCAACCTCCGATGAACTCTGTTCTTATATCCACTGCAGTTTTAAATCAGTTAATTGAGTCATTATATATACTATAGATTTACTAAACCCTACCTTGACTTAAATATTATCGCACTACAGGATGGTCTAACATTATCAACGGTATTTTAGCTTTATAATACTTGCTAACGATATTTTTTATAAATTAGGATTTTCTTGCTTTTTCAATCTAGGCTGATTGGAATTTTTGATTGACGAGTATTATTTGTGAAAGGCTTCGAACCTTTTTTACGATGACTCTTTGATTGTAAATGTTTGATGAAATTATCCTAATTTTCAATCGAAGTGATAATTATTATGCCTGCATATTTTTATTACTCGATCCACTTCAATTAAAAATATTATAGAGAGGTGGGATAATTACATGTTTAGCTCGTATCGCGTTCTATCAATCTGTATTCGGATGAATTCCCTCGCAATTATACTCTATACAACATCGACATATATCACTATATTTATCCGAATACAATAATTTCTATAGAACAATTACAACGAATGCATTTTTATTATCAATAATAAAAATATGTCGTTATTGAAATGTAATGTTACGTTATTGATGCGATCGGTCAATGAATAATAATTCAGAAATCCGTTCATAATTATTCTATTATTGGAATACTCCTGAAATTTGCATATGGTGGATGCATTAGCTACGGGGATTTTACAACTGCACGTTCAAATTTAATCCTGCGTAGCACTGAAATCTCCCATACACGTTAATTAAATCGCCGAATAGAAGTTTACCATAATTATTTGAAAATTATTTAGTTACAAACGCTAGTTTATGCAAATGTATTAGAATGCACTTATGCTCCACGGTTATGGATTAGGGCTTAATATTAATACTTTGGCGGAATTTGCATGTTGCGTTAAATGCAGCATGAAACCGACCGAGCATATAATTATTTAAGTGCACATCGTGTCGGGGATTATGTCGAAATAATATATCCGGAATCTATACATTCGTTGCCCTTGATAAATTTCAGGAGAAAAAGCATCCTTATATTATTTTACTTAATGAACTTCTGTTGGATGCGGATAGTTTAATTTATTTTCAACTGTAAATGTAACTTCTATCTTTTTTTCGAAGGTTTAAATCGAGGAAAACTTATTTAATATAATATAATAATTAGTTTCAGAGGACAGATGAATATAAAATCAATTTACATACATACACAGAAAATATTATTTATTCGGGTACCTTAATTGTACACGGTGAATTCTATTGACTGCTTTTTGAATTTCTGCAAATCGTTCAGAATCAGACTCTTACTCTTTGTCTAAGGCATTCTGATCATATTTAAATAATCACGTGTCTTCGTAGTTTCAAATTGCTTTGGTTGTTCATTTAATTATTATTCTTCTGAAAAAATATCCACTATTCTCTCGCTCTCTTTTTTTCAAGTTTCAAGAATACGGTATTGCTCATTAATTAAACTCATGAAATCCTCTAGATTAAAATTCAGTTCTTTGGTCATCTTCAAAATTTAATTAATGGTATTTCATTATAAAATAGGATACAAGCCGGATGGGTTGTCAACTAACAATAAAATCTTAAATGATGATTTTACTAACTCTTAAAAAAAATAATGGATCATCCATGCTCTTCGTTTAGATTTCCAAATGATAGGTAACGATGTTGTAAAGAAATGGTTTGATTTTATAATTATCAGCAGCATTTCCTTCAAGTAAGCTTATATTTAAATAACTTAAAATCTGGCAAAGATTTTTCTTCTATGACCGATCTGTCATTTTTTTCATAGAAATTATTATTTTTAATTGTGTCTATCGGGTCGAGGACTTACTTTAATGATGATAAAAAAAATAATACTATGACTCCTGGACTAATAATCGTTTTTTTTATAAGCAAAACATGGGCCGCCAATCAAAGATTTAATCTACAAGTAATGAAAAAAATAAAAGTTTCTACGTATAGGATTGTACAGTATAAGTAACCGAGAGAAAAACTATGCGCAGTTAAATTTAAATGGTTTTATTTTAAATCGCGCAAGTCAAGGACTTACTGTAACTGTTAAGATGAAAACAATTAGATTTTAAGATGTTATACAATTATTTACAAATAAAAATTAAATTAAAAAGAGGATGTGATCCTCTGTTATGTATAACAGAGGATCACATCCTATGTTATGTATATCCTATGTTATGTATATCCGGGCCGGAATTGAATCCACTAAGTTGTTTATTGTTTCTGCCGATATCCCCTCATGCTAGACCTTTGTTCTTGATACGTTTTGACATTTCGCTAATCAGACACGATCCTGCGAATAAAAAATCATCAAACAATATTATTTCGAATGTGGAATAAGTCGCTTTTCGCTTTTGTCTAACCATTTGTAGCCATATTTATGTTTGATTAATTAATTTAAATACTAAATAAAATACTGAAGTCCCTCCTTAATTTTTTAAAACAGCTCGAATCCGTGCCGGCTTTGAATCCACCAAGTTATTTATTGTTTCTACAACGCTTCATACTAGATCTTTGTTATTGATATTATTAGTGATTTAAATTTGGCAGGTTTGTTTTTATAATGTGCCATCAATTTTCGATGGGGTATAAATCTGGATTAAAAACTGGCCATGACAATGTTGAAATATCAAGTTTTCTATTAATTCTTTAACCTGTGAAAATAAAAAAGAGAAATGTTAGAGTTGTTTTTTTCCTAAACTAAAGTAAATGATTTCTATAGCTCCGATGAACTCTGCTCTTACATCCACTGCAATTTTAAATCAATTGGTTGAACAGAACCTTTTTAACCCTTTGAAGAGTATCGCCGTACATGTACGGCCACACCCGATGTCGCTTTATTTTTAATGCCACGCTTATAATTTCGAACAAATTGTTATTATTTCTTATATTATATACAACAAATGGATTTACCAATAATATGTAAATTTAATTTCATTGATATTATTTTTTTAGCAGTGAAAAAAATATCTAAATAATGTATAAAAACTTCGTAAATATATGTTTTTATATAGCTCGAATAAAAGATATTTGCCACAAATTACATAGTAATTTTCAGCAATGATTCTAAAAACTCAATAACAATTGTCATAAAAACATAAAAAAAAAATGAATTCTAAATAAAATTGGATGAAGAAATTTCATGAATCAAAAAATTATCGAATTTCATCGATAAAAAAAAGATTGAGAAACAATGACTTATTTTAATTTACCTTACAAATACAACAAACAATCTTTCTTAAATTTTTTTATAAATCTAATCATTGCAGATTGACTAAACCCCACCAATGCTGCAATTTTGCAATTTTCGTTTTGTTACATGGGTGCATTTCTTCATTTTAAAATCTTATTTTTATTTTTCACTATATATAAAACTATATAACTAACTACTTCTAGTAAAGTAGGTAATTAAAACTGTACTTTATATAACAAAAAATATGCCCCTTCCTTTGGTTACGAATTTTATCATTTTTCCCTGTGTAGAATTCAGTGCCCGTAAGTTCCATTCATATTTTATTATAAGTATTTATTTTAAGTATAAATATTTTAAATGGTACTAAATGATTTTTAAGAATATGTTGTTTTACACTAAAAAATAGACCAATGGCGTGGCGATAAATTTCGCGATCATGAGATCATAGATTAGAACAAAAAAAGCGGGATATCATAATTATTGCATTTTACTTAAATTTGAATAATACTGAATAAAATTGAATAAAATAATCCTGCGTTTACCGTTTTTTGTTTTTTTTTTAATAATCGGTGGATCTAGTATGAGTATAGTTATTGCCATTTAGATATTCGAATAGTTGAAAATCGCGAATATTTTGAAACATACTAGTCACTACGAGAGTGGCTGGACAACAGCCTAGATTTTAATGTTATCGAAAACCTGTTTGGCGAATATTAAAAATAAGATACGATAAGTCTCTAGTACATGCGACATGATATTTTTTCTAGTGATATAATTTTTTGGGAAAATAGCGATGATTTTTAATCGGTTTTCCTTAAATATTTTGCGAGGCAAATTGCTTAATTTACACAACTAAAGTGTCTATAACCAGCGCAAATTACAATATTTTTCAGTGATTTCTGCGGTAATTTGTCTTAATTTTATATGCGTGTCGCGGTGATCGACGCGTGCGCAGCCTCCGAATACGACAACATTTATCATTTTTCTATATTTTTGACATTGGACAGATTAATTTCGTAGCGCGTCGTTTCTAACGTTTGCGAAACTAGTTATTGATGCATAAAAAAAATGAAGTTGCTCGCCTCGAAGCCATTCAGTCGCTCGTCTAACACTTTGCATCAGATAGGCTATTGCAATATTTACGTTTCTTGTTTCGGCGGTAGTTCTTTAATTCTCGGTCAGTCAGTTCTCTCTCTCGACCGACGCACAGTGGACCGAATCATGAATTCAACTGACAAAATTCTGTAACTTATTTTTTATTTGAGATAGACGAATAAATATGGGTGCAGATATATTCTTTAATATCAAATAATATATTTTTCAAAATTAATGTTTTTGTTAATCAAACATATTCCTAAAGTTTCTTAATACCTTAAATTAAAAAAACTGAGAAGATATACTCGATTCAATTTGATACTACGATAATATTTCAATGGCATTTTTTGATAATGGTTAACTTTAGAACCTTATATTACCAAATACAGTAAACTAATATTAAAAAAAAAAACAGTGACATAATAAATTTCAATCATTTGCTGTTTTTCTGATTGAATTTTCGTAAAAAGCATTTTTGGTAGTTGGATTCAAGATCTGTCTTATAGTGCGACGGTTCGATAAATATTTACGTTTGCAATGATATTGCCCATCGACGCGGCAATGCGCCTTTGCAGAAAACTTTAAATTATATTTTCTCATAATAAGCAAAGTTAGCTCGCGTTTATTGGTTTTAATTTTATCGCCTCTTTAAACAGTGATGGGAGGTCTGAAGAAAATTATCGGAAAAAATAAATACGAACTTGTTACACAAACAAATCTCTTATATTGACAGTGTATATCGGTAGTGATAAAAATATCTCTAATCAATTATGTATATATCTTACATATACCTACGACAAATCTATTAATCGTATTATCATTCGGCAGCAATTCTAAATTAAAAATATTTATGTAGGTAGTTCGGCGCATTGATACTAATTAATTTAATGCCATCCATCCAGCGTTGAATAAATAATTAAAAACAAATAATATAAATTTTGTCGGAAAAGTTTTCAATGCTCAAATGAGTGAGACAGGGCTGTATACTATCTCCAGGAGTATATAATGAGATTTTTTTTTATTTACGTCGTAGAAAACTCGACCATAAAGAAAAACATGAGAAAGAAAATTTACGTCTTTAAAATATGGTGCTGGCGACGCCTTCTGAGAATAGCATGGACTGCTATGAGGAACGAAAAAGACGATTGACTTTCAACCACATGTCTCAAAAAAATTCTGCCATACTTTTGGAATCTCGCTAGGAGAAACGAAAGCCTGAAGAAGCTCGTCGTGCTTGGAAACTTATAAGGACGCAGATGAAGGGACAGAGCGCCGCACCGTAGTATCTGCGATGTAGATGCGAGATGCGGAGTGGAAAGAATCCTGGAGAATCAAAATCAAGAAGATTCGGCATAAAAAAAATCACGATTCTCAGACATCTAAAGAAGAATATACATTTTAATTCAAGTAAAAAAGAATTAGTGTTAGAGACTCATTTACCTTGCATCTTTAGAATCTTTATATTATATTATATCCATCGTAGTCAAAAATAAAATAAAATAAATAGACGATCCCCTTGAAATCCCACCAGACATACAACATTACTTTTTCTGGATGCAGTGTAACTCGAGCCTGTTTGTCGTGATTTTCCTTTGTCTATCCATTGCCTTTGCGTTTATTAGTCTCCTAAATTATCCACTGCTCGTCTTCTATATCAACGTTCATTAAAAATATCGATTTTCTCGAAGTGCCAGCAGGCTGCATGAGATTCGCTAGCGTTAGTACGTGGCTCAATTACGAAACTATCGCAATCACTAACAGATGTCGATACACAGATACACAGTATGAGTTGATGTCCAAGTGAATCTGCTAATGCATTAATGAATAGGCCTGGATTCATTTCCACTAAATCTCGTAAAGCGGATAACGTCGTTATCCAGTATTTTGGTCCTCTCTGACCTGGTTTATTCAGCAACGAAAAATTTACTGCACAAATAATTTTATACACACTTGCGGAAGATTCGCCATTTTTGAAAAATATATATATATCGAATATGAGTTTGATTTGTTCCTTTTTATTGGCATTTTCCAAATCTCGTAAAAATATAAATTTGTATTCTGCATTATTTAAATACATTTTTAAAACTAGTGCAAAAATGGCACGTATTTTTGAGAGGCATAAATGGCTTTCTCCAAAATAATGGATAGTTTATCTTTCTTTACCTTTAAATTCTTTATTTAATTATATTTAAACAACCCGTGATAGATTATAATGTGGGTACCCAAAATTAAAGTCATATTTTATTATTGAATCTCAAATTTTCAACTGTTTATTAAAATATATTCTGTCATCTTTTTATTAAATCATGAATTCCTTTTATTGTAAAATTCCCTTGGCTTTGAATCAAAATACCCGGAAAGGGACTATTCTCCCTCGTTCGCCGCTATATTTTTTTTGTTTTTTAAGATGTACCATCGACCGGAATAAATAGTAATCCGAAGGTGCCAGATCTAGTGAATTCTTCTTTGGTCGGCACTAGGGCTTGCAATTTACCGTAAAATTGCAATAACCGGTAAACGGTAAATAATTTCTCCCATTATCGGCTTACCGGTTATTTACCGGTAAATGAAAAATGAATAAACATGGATTAGATTGCGGCAACATTGAAATGCAATGTTCAAATATTTGGCAAGATTTTTTTCGAGTTCGTTTATATCTTATTTTGGTTTATCCACATTATTTTTGTCGTTTATTTTTATATTTTTGTTTCTATCTCATCTTTTTCTTTGTCTTTTTTTTCAGAAATTTTATAATTTTCATCTCTTGAAAATACATGCTTAGTTATATCTATGATTTTCGCCATTATTGTTGTTTTATTCGTTATATTGAATGTTCCATATTCGTTAAAATTATTTATTATGTCAGGATCATTAAGAAAATTAACCACATCGAAATATATCGTCTCTCTTTCCTCTATTCAAATTATTGGTTCTTTTTTAAGTTTCTTGGCTAAGAAAAACTGTATTTATACAGTTCATCGAGCATAAATTTCAATGTTATGTCGGCTGCATATAGATTTATGTCTTCACGACTACAGCTGCTTTTACCGGTTATAATGCCAATATTATGTCAGAGATCTTATCACATTGATATATCGATATTTATCCCCGATTTTATATTAATCAAACTTTTTAATTTCTTAAAATCGTTCCAGCATTTCAAAGTAAACCCTTTTCGAAATTGGACTTAAACTAAAACAACACCCTATTCCACAAGCATATCTACAATAAACTTTTGTGATAATATGCCTGTATCTGTCCTTAATTCGCGATAAAATCATTTACGGTAATTACCGATTGTGCGTTTTTGGCGATTTACCGGTAAACCGATAAACCGGCCATGTCTGAGGGTCGTGATAATTCTTGTTCCGAAAATTCTTGATTTTGTCTCTGCAGGATTCTCTGCATTTTGCATCTCGCATTGTAGATACTAGGGTGTAGCCTGTGGCGGTCTTCACTTGGTCGCTCTAACGCTTCTCCAGAGTATCGTTTCTTCTGGTGAGATGCCCAAAGTATCGAATAATCCTTTAGAGACAAATGGCCAGAAGTAGATTTTCTTTGAAATTCCCTATTTCTTTCAGGACAGACACAACAGACACGCTTGTGCGTTTAGCGGTCCATGGCATTCTTACCAGACGTCGCCAGCATCACATTTCAAAGGCTTCATTTTTCTTTTTCATATTTTCCTTTATGTTCAAGGTTTCTACCCGATAATTAAAAATTGAGAATAACAGACTCTGCACTAAACGTTTTTTTTTTGTCTTTTTGGATAACCCCCTATTTTTCCAAATTGTTGATAGCTTTGACATCGCATTTTTAGCCATCTCTGTTCGTCAACTTATCTCCGGCTCACAATTTCCGTTACTCGTAAGTAGTGATCCAAGATAAAGAAACTCTTCAACCCTCTCCAGATCCGGAAGATTAGCAGATCTGGATAGCTGATTACTCATGTCGACGATAATCAACTTGGTTTTAGTAATGTTGATCTCGAATCCTAGTTGTTTACCTTCCTAGTTTTTAAGAGCTTTTCTCATGATATACTCGTTTAAGTTGAATAGGTCTGGGAAGAGTATGCAGCCCTATCCCACTCCTTTGAGCACCGAAAACTTCTCCGACGAACTCGACTCTATTTTGACTATAGCAGTGTTGTTCTTATTCAACTTCGGATAAGGTGTACAATGTGTAACGGTGAGCCCTTCTCTTCCATGAGCTTCCACAAACGATCTACCTGAATATAGTGGATGCAATTAAGTGTCTCAACCGATCGTTAAAATTTGTTGCAGGATTATTTTACGGTTTTTCATTAGACCTTGCCTATTTTGACATAATGCCGCACTCAAACGGTTAAGTGGATCACAATATAACTCTGCCGTGACCATTTGGTCATATATCAAGAATTAAAAATAAATTATTCCTTTTGCATCCGACCACAGACGGAAAAAAATGGATGGAGTCCGGGTTCCAGGACTTCCAGAACTGTATTGCTCTTTTTCTTGCAACAATCTACATATCTTAAGACGTTCCCTATTGTTGTGTTACCATTACATTGTACAACCTTTTGCCATCTATTTTTTAAATCTAAAATACCTTTCTTGAAAAATTCTGCTGACTTGGAATTAAGAAAATCAGAAATGACTGATTTCACTTCACTTTCTGTTTTGAATGATTTATTTTTAAAAAAGTGTTTCATAGAACGAATCAAATGGTAGTCTGAAGAGCCAAACTCTGGCGAGTAAGCAGGATGCAGTAAAGCCGTCAAAAACTCAAGTTATCCATTTTTTTCAGGGACAAATCTGCGACATGGGGACGCGCATTATCGTGGAGGAGGAAGATTTTCTCCTAAAATTTCTTCTTTTCGAATCTTTCCCATTTTTTCAGACACTTCTGAGTGATGGACCACTTTGTGCCGGTTGTATTTAACAGTTTTTTGATGGTTATAGTTGGTTTTTTTGCAAGTTCAGGTTTTATGGCGGCTTTATTTACTGTACAGCGTCGTCCATTTCGAAGCTCATATTTTAAGTCAAAATTTCCGGAATTGAATTTTCTGTATCAGCGTTGACATTTTCTGACATCTAATACGCCTCCATAAATGTCGTAAATATTTCTTGTAGCGATAGTTGTGTTTTTTTTTGAGTGAAATTGGAAAAGTATGCAGCTTCTGCAAATAGTCTTCTGATGGAATAAATTCGTCCATTGCGACCGGGTCGAGTAATTTTTTTTAGTATTGCACACAGGCGGAGACGTGCCTCGACAAGCACACAATAAAATAACATGTCTTGACTCGTTAAAGGACTAAAAACAACTGTTTCTAAAACTACCTTTTGAAAATACGACAAGACTTTTTACTACACCTAATATATTAAATATATAATTTATATTTTAAAACATTTCTCTCTTGGCGCTCTTAATTTTGCGGCGCCTGTGTGCGACGCACAATCTGGCCATATGGACTTGAGCGCCCATGGTCGAATAAAAGAATACCGCTATAGACGAGTGCATGACGCATTTTGTGGAGTGTTGTTTCCGGATCCCATAGAGATGTTTAATCTTTGTTAAGCCATTGTGTTTTGGGAACGATATTGTCATGGATAACCCATTCTTCATCGCCTGTTTAAAAAATGGTCGATTTTTTATCCTGAATGCAGAGTTATGGCAGTTTACATGAGAACTGCTTTATTCCATTCTGTAAGATTGTAAGATACCTACACCCCTTAACTTACTGATTTCCCTAATTTAGCCATGGAAGTGCGACCTACCCTTGGTTCGTCTTTCGATGTCATATCTTCAGATTGCAATTTGACAAACCCTCTGATCGGTTATTAATCTGTATTCGCTGTATATTTTTCAATTTCGAATTCCCAAAGCATCACATGACGAATATGCACTTTTTGATTCTCCATTTTAAGGGTTAGAAACAACATTTTAATGTAACGTGCAACGCACAAAACAAATATCACGGAATTATTTTTTAAAATCAATAGTGATATTATTAACAATAGATTCACTTCCCTTCATCGGAAGTTATTTATGCCTCGGTTTCATAAAAACCGCAAGGTTTGTTTCTCTGTATTACTATGGTGTTGGTACACTTGTCGCTGACGTATCCTGACATTGGTTGATATACTGAATGCTTACTTTATTATTTTCTGTCGAAGATTGTCAATAGCTAGACAATCAATCAGCTTGGCCCCATTTTCTTGAAGAATAGTATATAAAAACTATCAAATTATAAATTATTGTTTTATGTGATAATGAGGAACGCCTCGTATCAAAGAACGTAAGATTTTTTTTTATTTGTATTGAATGAGAGGTACCGTTGATGACCTCGCATATGAATTTACAAATCGATGTAAAAACACAATGGTTTCCAAAAAAATAAAAAATAATCTATCTTCGTCATCCATAGATCGTCTAAGAAACGCAATTTGTTGAGTCATCGATTTGATGATCGTCCTCCAATTCTTCTCAGATTCAGCATCTGATTTATTATTAATTTTTCCTGGCTGCCACGTAAAGCCCTACGTTTATTTTCCCATTAAATTGATATATAACGGAGATCAAATCTGCGATCACGGTCGCCGCAGTTTAATATACTTAATTAATTCTAATGTGAATTTTATTATAAAATATGTTTATGCAAATTTATTTCAATAATATATGATTTTTATATAATGGCAAGGTATCGATTTATGTAAAATATTTTTTTATGTTCTGTTCATCTCGCCAAGGACAGTGAACGTATATATGAGAAACGTTCAACTGCTAGATTTTTAGATTATTTTTTTTAAGCGATGCAATCAATTCATCCGAAGATCGCCAAACAGTGCCAAACTCATCAGCGCGAGAAATTCAATGATACATTCTTGAGCTAGACTAAAATAAATACGAGGAAATGCATTCGTTGCATAAATAAATCGACGTATGCAAATATTAATATATGCATATTATGAGGAAAATTAATAACGATTATTTATTCAAATCTGTATTATTATTTATTTGTTTTTCTCAGGAGGAAGTCAACAAGACGAATTTCATGGTGGGCGCCATAGAAAATCCGTCGTTCGAACCTGACGAAATATCTCTGCAAAGGTAATTATTACCAGCATCCCATTGACATTGCGTACTCATCGATCATAACTCTTTTGCATATGTGTTGATCCTTGCGACCTAATCCAAATCCGCAACAACTCGCGCACATCTCACAACGCACTGTCATAATTTAATTGCAATTGATAATATTGTTAGCATAACCAAGTCTGGAATGCATAAGACACAACACACGGTCACAATCATCCATTGTTATATTAAATATTTATATTATCTGGCACAGGTATCTGTACATGGCAATGTTTATGATTTTTTAAATGCGAAAATTAATTATCATTTATTCGAACCGTATGTTTTTCATTGGAAATTCGTTCCCTTGTACACAGGTGGCAGCGATGTGATGTGATTTTGATATTGTGATTGAATTGTTTCAGCTTCCAAAAGCAAGCCGTCTCTCCTGTAAACGGAGATGCTAAGGATGAGCCCTACGAGCCTTACTCGCATAGGGTCATCAAACATCCCACGACGTAAGTTATCGCAAAATGTATATGGATTTATGCATAGATTGTTTTTCATCGTAGTATTTTTTCAGGAACATGGAGACGCTGTTGCATCTGTTGAAAGGCAGTCTCGGCACTGGAATCTTGGCTATGCCAAACGCATTTTCTCATTCGGGATACGTCGTGGGATTCGTCGGCACTCTCGTCATAGGTATCGTGTGTACTTATTGCATCCATCTGTTGATCAAGGCCGAGTACGAGCTCTGCAAGAGGAAGAAGGTGCCTAGTCTGACCTATCCGGCCGTTGCTAAGGCTGCATTGCTCGAAGGGCCTCATTGGTGCCGACCGATGGCGCCCTACGCCGTGTAAGTAATATATTAATATTATTTAATGAAATCATATCTAGATGGCACTGCTTTTTTATAATGAAGATTTAATAATTTATTGATTTATATGTGATGAGGATTGATTTGTTCAAATGTCATTGTTCTAAGACAGGATTCGACCTTACGATTGATTAATTGCGAGGACCAAATGCAATCATAACTTTTATTTTTCTCAAAAAATAATTATTTATTCATTAATACGGTGTTATGCGTTCAATCTGAAGCAAATCCGACCAAATATATTCAGCAAATTGCAGATATACTTAATACTCTTGGTCTAGATGTCTCTAGAACAGGAGTATTCAAGTGCACCGCATTTAAATGATGAAAGCAAGTTCTAATTAATAAAATTAGAGGAAAATTCGACATTTCTTAGACATCTAGATATGAAAAGATTGAAGAAGTTTATATTGAGTCTTAGCTTATTAACTCTTTGCTGTTATCTGACTAACAGGAAAGACCACTTGATCAAATAAATAAACCTTGCTAAAAAAAAATTAGAGGTTGTATTTCTATTTTTTTAAGGATCGCAAAGGGTTAATAGCGATACGAGCTAACCATAAATAAAGCCTTCGAAATTAGTCATCAACAATAAGTATAGACCTATGCATCGATTTACTGGGGTTTTATACGCATTTTTGAACTAACCTCGCTAAGATTCAAAATTGGAATAGGAACGATATTGAGGAAATAGTAATGTTAGACGAAAAGAGACAAGGAAAGAAGTAGACTTACTTATTTCGGTCATTTAATGCACCATCCTAAAGCATATTAACCGTTCAGACGCCACGGCGTGCAGGCACGCGAAACCGTCTAATCAAAAGCGCCACGGCAAACGCTACTACGAATTTATTTATGAATAAATATAATATTTTTAAATGAAAATTAATGCAAAGACATCTTTTGAAGGCAATGTAATTGTTAGAATGTCGATATGTTTAGCCGTTTTATTATATTAGAAGTTTATACAGCGTACGGTAAAAATCCATAATTAGCAATTAAAGGGTTAAATACTGCAACGAAAGAGTGAAGGAAGACGAGGACCCAGAAGACCAAATACGTCCTGACTGAAGAATCTACGATAGTGCTATGAAAGAGATGCCACCTCCTTGCTCAGAGCAGTAATGAACAGGACAAAGATGACCAACCTAGAGCCTTGGCCTCATCCAACATCATTCTCCATTTTATCCGATCTGCCGCCATCTCCACTTAGTTTCAATGAAGCAGCGTCCCGCTGTACACAGTCTAACCACCTACACTTTGTTCTTCCTTTCCTCCGAGGACAGAAAGGCTCGTTAACCTTGAGCCCTTTCGGTGGCTGACTGTCCTGCATCCTCGACACGTGACCGGCCTACCAGAGTCTGGCGACTCTTACAACAGTTGACAGATACGACTTCAAATATCTGTGTCAGAATCCTCTTCTTCAGGATATCCAGTTAACACTCATCTTGTTTTGTCAGAGACCAACATTCAGACCCGTATATTAGGACGGGTCTGATAAAAATCATATAGAGCTTTGGACTTCCTTGAAAGAAATCTCGACCGTAGATGCTGTTGAAGTCCAAAGTAGCACCGGTTTTTTTTAAACTTTAAACCAAATTGGTTTCATTATTTTTTTGTAATAATATTTTTTTGTAAAATTGCAGTCACGTGGTGAATGCCTTTCTGCTGGTTTACCAACTGGGCACCTGCTGCGTCTACGTGGTGTTCGTCTCTGAAAACATTAAGTCGGTAGTGGATCAGCACACCGGAGTCGAGACCAGCATCAAGGTGTACATGACCGCCATCCTACTGCCCCTGATCCTCATCAACTGGATCAGGAACCTCAAGTTCTTGGCTCCGTTCTCGACCATCGCCAACTTCATCACCATCGTCAGCTTCGGCATCATCCTGTACTACGTCTTCAGGGAGCCGCCGTCGTTCGAGGGACGCGTCGCCTTCGGCAACCTCTCCGAGTTTCCGCTGTTCTTCGGCACCGTGCTGTTCGCACTCGAAGCCATAGGAGTGGTAAATAACGCTTTGTTTATTTTATACACATTTTTTCATGATAAGATGCAACGCGGCGAATATCCATATACGTGCATGCAATCCTCACGGTTCAGGGTTTAATTTTCGATCGAATATTTTTCAGATGCTGCCGCTGGAGAACGAAATGAAGAACCCGAGCTCCTTCGGAGGCACCACCGGCGTGCTCAACAGGGGCATGGTCGTCATCGTCGTCCTCTACGTCGCCATGGGACTCTTCGGCTATTTGCAGTATGGAGAAAACTCCGCCGGTTCCATCACTCTGAATCTACCCGCCAAAACTGAAATGTAAATATTTTATATGATGTGTGTTTCGTGTGGGGCACGCGTACCTCCGGTTGAATGCCACTGTTCTTAATAATTTAATTTTATGTGAGGCCAAGTCGTCTGTGTCACGCACATACCACTGTCAACCAGTAATTGACAACTAAATACTGTTTTATTTTAATCAGCCATAGCATGTCGACTGAAAAAATATATTGAAAAATTGCAAATACAAATAAATATTAATATTATATAAAGTATTTTTTTTTAAATTAAAAAAAATACTTTTATTAGATCAGGCATCACATCCAGCTCCGTAGACGTTTCTCTCTCTCTCTCTCGTCTGGTACATTTACATTCTATTAATTTTAAATCAGACCTACCCGACGGTTTGAAGCCTAGTTTTCTTTATTTATTATTAATGCTGAGCAAGAGATATAATAGGAGGTAGCTATGTGGATCTTTCTTTTACTTTATATATTATCATAATATGATATCGTGTTGCGTCAGTCACCGATGCCTGACATCGATTTTTATCAGTTCGCCGTAGCAAACACCGGTGACATTCAGGACTAGACTAGAACTTGAAAAAATCAAAAAATATATATAAATAAATATGAGGATTTTTATTATAATATTATAATAAAATCAATGGTATTTAATAGTTTTTTTATATAATTTCTATCTTGTGTTTAGTTTTAAATTGAAATTGCAATGCCCGGGGCTGCAATCTCTCTTATATATGGGCTCTTCTTACCGATAATATACCGTCTATTGTGTTGTCTCCACAAAGAACACAATGGTGAAGTATATAAGTATCTTTCCAATAGTAGACAGACAAGGCTACATACTGTCTTTAGTTTAGTCTTCAGTCTCTTGATCCAAATTGGGACTGTATCTGCATAAATAAATGTTTATCCAATGGAGTAAAATTGGGTTTAAGTAAATTTCCATTCGTATTTCGTTAATTTATCCCGAGTATTCTAATTTTAGCTAAATGAGGTCAGGCATTATCGTGTTAAAAATAGCTTTTCTCTATTTAATATTCTTGGTCTTTTCCCACGAATCACTTATATTAATCGCACTAGCTTATCACAATAAAACTGTGCCGTTATTGTCATATTTAAGTATTTTATAATAAATAATTCCTTTACAATCCCACCATACAGTCAAAATTACACGTTTTGACTGTTGGATTCAGTTTCGGCATTGCCTTTAGAAAGTCATTTTTTGTGACATTGGTTCGGGTATATAACCCACTTCTCATTCCTTGTCACAAGATGTCAAATAAATGAAATTCTTGTATTAATTTAGTCGGATTTGCTTTAACTTTAATGCGTAACCTTTCATTGTGCACCTCACTACCCTTTTACTCAGGGGTTTATGTCTCATGTTTCTGCAGCAGTCGTTGCATTAGTTTTTTGATGATATTCATTTGCATATGCAATTCCGACACAAATTCTTTATGCAATATCTTTTTGCTTTAAATCAGTGATGTCCAACACGCGGCCCACGGGCCGCATGCGGCCCAGTTCGTTTTGTTTGCGGCCCTATTGGAGTTTTCAGCCTTCTACAAATTTTCATTTGCAAAAGGGCTAATTTCATTTGCAAAAAGATTAATTTCAGTTGCAAAAGGATGAATTTCATTTGCAAAAGGGTGAAATTGACTTGCAAAACTGAATAAAGAAATGCTTAAATAGGTACGAAACACAAAATGATAATTTTGAAAACAACTGGAGCTTAAAAATGGGTCAACTTTATTAAGTAAAACCAGTAGTTAATGCTTGGAAAAAAATGATTCTATCCTCGAAAGCCTCGCTGCTTTAAAAAAATGGTTGATGGAAAAAAGTTAGGATCTGGGATGCAGAAAGAATAATTTATATATTATATAATTCTTCGTCGATTTAATACGGTCATGGGTTTTCCATACTTATGACACATTCATAAATAATAAATCATACTTGGTAGTCACATCGCTGGTACAATGCTCAGTTGCATTGTACCTCTCTAGAGAGTTTGCCGGCGCTCAAGTGGTTAATAGTTCTGCTATGCATAATATATTATGAAATTAACGAAGAAAATGAAAACAAAGAAGCTAGCTAAAAGTAGTCAAGAAGTTGTGTTTATACTGTGCTCTTTGTGTTAACTTATTTTTTATTTTTTTGTAGAAACTATAACAGTTTTGAGTATCGGAATTCTATTTAAGAATTATGAGTAAATGGAGTAATAGTTAGAGAGGAAGGAAATTAATGGGTTTATATTTGTGAATTTGTGAACATTATCATAGAAGAGAGTAGCATATTATGTACGGCTCAAAAACAACCTTGTTGTGCGAAGGGTGTATATTTATAATCGAAAATAGACCCCAAGTATATCAAGTCAAGATATTGATGAATTCTTCAACAATATCTTGATTTTTTTTACAACAATATCTTAGAATAAAAATAATTATTCATTATTTGCTTTATAATTTAGTCGATATTTTGGATCAATATGACGCGTAACACACGTGCCGCACGGTTTTACTGCGCCCGTGGCAACAGAAGCAAATATTGTTGTCTTTATTTTTTTCTGCACTTGCGGATTTATTTATTCTTCAGACTTTTTTAAACAAATACAAAAGGTTTGCGACATGTAAGATTTATATTAAAAGAGTAATTCGAGAAAAGGCGAAACCTTAGAGTCCCAAATAGACCCCACCGGCACGGCTAGTTTAAGAGGGAGATTTTCAGATTTTTCTGTATGTATTGCAAATAAAGTATATTTATTTTCCTCTGAGTTTTGTCTACATGTATAGGATATGTTGAGGTCCATATCTGAGAAGCATATAGAATTTGCAGTATAGATAAGGGTTTTTATTTAAGGAAAAGGACGCTGTTTTCGTATATAAGTAGACGAAATGAGCGCGTTACTAGTATAGACTTTTTTAATACTTTTTTTTTTGTGTTTTGGTTATTTAAGTATATATTCGACGTTTTATATATAAAGTCGATCATGCTAGACTCATTTTGAAACTAGATAGGTTTGGGTCATCGGATAATCTCGTACGTTTATTCTCGAGTTACCCTATAGAGAGGAAACAATATGTGACATACGACTCCCAAACGTCGTATGCTTACAATACACCTTCCGGCATTCCACAGGGGTCAAATTTAGGACCTTTATTATTTATTCTATTTATAAATGATATTGATCAAGGTTAGTATTATAGAGATTTTCAGTTTTTTCGCAGACTATTTAAAAATATTTCGATCTATTACTTCAGTGGAAGATGCCTATTCGTTGCAGCTGGATATTGATTCTTTATCATCTTTCTAGATCAAAGGAGACCATCATCTTTAATTACAGACTTGGGAACGTAATTCTTCCTAAGCAATCATCTGTGAAAGATCTGGGTATTTTGTTTGATTCTAAATTAAAATTTAATTTACATGTATCGGACGTGAGTATGAGATCGTAAAGAATGTTGGGCTTCGTTTTGAGAAATTCTCACCACATACGTAGCACCTTAGTCATACAAGTGATGTACGAGGCATTTGTTCGGAGCTTGCTCGAATCAGGTCCATTATATGGGCGCCTTATGACGCCTCGAATTCCCTCAGATTAGAGAAGATACAGAAGAAATTTCTTAGGTATCTCTACATGAGTGAGTTTCTATTCTACCCAAGTTTATACCCCAGGACATGGTTGCCTGGGGTATGTAACCCTTGAGAAAAAAAAGTCGATCTACTTGGCAGTGTAATTCTTCAAGCTGTTGGTTGGCGCAGTACACAAACCCCTTGTACTATGCGTGCTGCCCTTATGGGCGCCATCTCACTACCATCGAGCTCGTTCGCGTGTGTTTTTTTCTTCCGTCAAATGTGAGGATAGATGCTCTCAGAAACTCTCCGGTAACCAGAGCTATTAATCTGCTCAACCACTTGGCCGAATATAACCTGGGTTATTCTATAATGCCAAATAATCATCTGCTTACAAATCAGTCAGTTTCTTCCTCTATTTTTTAAATTATTTTATATGGATTATTAAATTAAAAAAATAAATAAAAATATCTAAATGAGAAGAAATTGAGAGTTTTGAGAGATAAAATCGTTTTTTTTATGATTTCAGCTTAGCCCAAGCTGTCCAATGCACTCAGGCATTCGCCATCTTCATCACCCACGCCATCGCCGGCTACGTCGCCATCGACATCGCTTGGAACTTCTACATCGGCCCGCTGCTCCGCGACAGCAAACACAAACTCATATGGGAATACGTATGCAGAACCACGATTGTTATTCTGACCTGTGCGTATCAATTGGCTTTAATAATCGTGTTGATGTTATGTTGAATAATAAATCATTTATCAATCTAATATTGCAGACCTGTTGGCCGTCGCCGTACCGGCCCTGGACCTCTTCATCTCGTTGTTCGGCGCCCTCTGCCTCTCGGCTCTTGGACTCGCTTTCCCGGCCATTATCCAATCCTGCGTCTGGTGGCACCATCTTACACCCAGAGAGCGATTCTTCATGTCTCTGAAGAACGGACTGCTGGTGATTGTCGGCGTATTCGGACTGGTGATCGGCACCTATACCAGCTTAAAGGAAATCATCAAAGAATTCTCTTAAGTCGATCACAGATCGTTATTTTTATATATATTTTTTTTAATATTTTAAGCGTATGCACTTTTGTGTATGATTTGTAATTATGATCATGTGGAGAATAGAAATTGGTCCCGGGGCGAGATTATTAAATTATTAATTAATCGTATTAACAAAATCTCACGCCAAATGATATTCCTCTACCTCGTATATTATTATTATTTTTTTTTATTATTATTATATCTTTAATATAATTTTTAGTATCGGGTACAAAATTTGTTACCGCTTAAGTGCCATTTTTTTCAATATTATATTTTTTTTAATTTACATTAAATGTATTTATAGCTTATAGTTAGTATTTAAACGACAACAAAATCCAAAACTCTTCCTAATGGCTTTATAGGAGTAGGACGCTTGAAAATATCGATACAAATCGATGATAGGCTATTTTAGGGGATAAGTTAGTTGTACGCGCTTTGCATATTATATCTATCGATAATATAATATTTCGCTTTTTTTTATTTTAAACGGATTACCAAAAAATACGGGTGGCTGTCGAAAATGCTGAAGTATGTATGATTTAATAGCAAATTGCTACATTTCGCGTCGTAAAGGTTACAATTAAATTATAAGACATATAAGTATTATTTTGTGATTCGGAGTGCATATCAATATGATTTTTTTTATTATATTTATTATCCACCGTATAAAATTATTAATATTAGATTGTATTTCATTACGGCTATTGATATTGTGTATTCATTCCAATGTAAGTATTTATATAGAAATAAATAAGCATAGTCGTGAAGCATTATATCTGTTTTTATTTCGTCGAAACTGTCCCAAAACTAAAAATAACAACTGTAAGATTAATTGAATCTCTAATAAAATAATACTATCCTGTATTTTTTTCTCGCCTTTTAACAGAGCCGATATATCGGCTCTTGGAAAATCGCTTAAAATACAATGAAACGATAAATCGACTTTAAAAAATGTCTTATTTATTGCTATTTATGCCGAAGTAAAAAGGTACATTTGATTTGTAAAAAGGTGCATTTAATTTGTAAAAAGTGGTATTTGATTTGAAAAAGGGTGCATTTGATTTGTGAAAGGATGCATTTTATTTGAAAAAGAATGCATTTGATTTGAAAAAACTGTATCATGCTTTAGTTTGATGTTTTTAGTGCTGTTACCGCCATAATAAAGTGGAAATTGGGTTATTTTTACACTAGTGAAAGATAAACCTGTTTTCTTTTTATGCTCCGATTCAGTATATGTCTTAAAGGAATATAATATTAAACGGCATTATGAGACAAAACATGAAATAAATTGTAAAAACACCCAAGGCCAAATACTGAATTTAGTTCCAGGAAAGTTTAACACAACAACAAAATATATTCGAAGTTTAAAGTTTTTCATCAGATATAGCATTGAAGCTAGTTACACTGTTAGTCAAATTTTAGCTAAAAAGATGACAACATTTGCTGATGAGTGAAATGATTAAGAAATGAGTAACTGCTGTTATAGAAATAGCTTTTCCTGATATAAAGGACATTATTTTCAAAATCAGTTTTTCAAGATTTATAATTGGAAGACCTGTCCGTAAACATAATTGCAACTTTAGATAAAAGCATTCAAACATTTGAATGGTGTTCCTTGGCAATTGATGAAAGCTCAGTGACCAGTGACAAATCACAACCAGCGATATTTGTAAGAGGAATCTGCATACTCTCCCCAGACCTATTCAACTTATACGGGGAGTATATTATGAGAAAA
>JAGXCT010032884.1:0-15620 GCA_022495035.1 Philopotamus ludificatus
AATTAGTCAATAAAAATTAGTTATGCCATTTGAAATTAATATCAAAATTGCATTTCTCGTAATATAGTAAATATTAGGGATGTACAGCTCATTCACTTTATTTTATTTTTAAATAATCCTGTTTGTATTAATAATTAATCACTATAAATGACGTAAATATTTTTAAACGGTATTATGGCTTGTAGGTAACAAACAATCTGTTATGATAATGAAAGTTAAGAGCAACTGAGTTTAACTTTCATACAAAATCTATAAAATCTGTGACTTATTTATGGCATTGGAGTGATTGTGGGTTATACAGTCCATCACCCTCGGATTTTTTTAAATATTTATCGTACCTTTATATAGGCGAGTGGAGCTTTGGAATTGTTCTGTCATGCCATTCATCTATCGTCAAAGTAAAATTAAATAAAATATATAAAAAATTGTTAATACCCTAACATGCAACTCATACTCAGCGTCATATAGAATTTCTCCGGAAGGTCATGTATCCAAATATTATCCGTTGACATCGTTATTTTTAACTACACAATCATAATATAATTGATGCTATCTACGAGCTATATCATTAGTTACATCAATTCTAAAAAAAAATAAAAAATATATCTGTCTTTTGTACTAGCGAGAAACATCTCAGCATCCAATGGTTAAAGGATAAATAAAATCAATATAAAAATATTTTTATGTCTATTTAAAATTAAGAATTTAATTCACAATAACAATATTATTATGTTTATATATTTTTTATGATAATTCATCGTTTTTCACATTCTGGAAACGCTTTCTGTAAAACCATTTCCACAATGTAAATCAAGATACTGAAGACATATTATTTTTTTTTAAATTAAATCAATCAATTATCCAAACTTCTTGAATGTAAATTGAGATTATATAACGGTTTTATCTACGGTAATTTCATTACAATATATACAGTCAACCCTTCTATAGCGCTGATATAAGAATCACTCTATAGACCGGTTATGAGCAATTCATTTTAACAACGGGTCAACTACCAATTTAAAAATGTTGTAAAAAACTTATGATAATAGAAACACTGAATAATGAACTCAATGTATCTCAATATTAACAAAATAAACCTCACATAAAAAATATAGAAATAATACACTTATTAACCGATCTGTCATGGCGGCTTGAAACTATCTGCCTAGTCCGAAGGGGGTCTATTTATAGTAGAAAATAGACCCCAAGCTATTCAAGTCAAGATATTGATGATATTTTTCTAAGAAATGAATTATTCAAAGAATAATTATAGTTAATCATATTCTTCAAAACTTGGTCGATATTTGGATTTTTCAAGTACTTACTGCAAACGAGAAAAACATTGGCTATAAAACGTGGCTACGAAAGCGAGTATTGTGGTTTTTATTTATTTTTTCGCAATTGTGGACAATAAAGGTCAATTATTTCTTATAATATTTATTTTTTAGACTTTTTTAGACAAATTAAAAAAGTTTATGATATAAAAGTGAGTTTGATCTGATATGATATTCAATAAAAAACATTTTAATAATAAATAAATTTAATAAAAAACCTGGTACAATTGGTTTACTAAAAAATCTTTTAGACCAATACGTCTGGTCCTTTTCCACTCTTTCCACAGAGTGGAATCTGTTAAATGAGTTATTCGAGAAAAATAAAAAATTTCTGTCATAATAGACTTATTCAGCATGGCTAAGTTAATAGAAATACTTTCTACAAAAATGGCAATAATATATGATTACGCCTTCATATTCTTCGAAGGGCCGCACGAAAAGTGGCGGGTCGCGGGTTGCTGACCCCTGATATAGACGATTATGCACCCATACAAAATGTAGAGTTAGTTTTTTGAATTGTATTTTGCAAATTCAATAAAATCTCAAAGAAAGCACTATAAGAGGGAGTGCCGCACACACCGCTCTATAGTAAAGAGCGTAATAGGAGAGTTGTTTTGAAATTGCAATATGTACCAATATGTGTCTATATTTAAGTCTATACGTTCACTACAATGCAATAGTCTTTCAAAAATTAAATATTGACAGTGCCCTAGGTTTGATTGACCTATGTTTGATGTTTTTAGATCCGTCGGCATTTTATTTATGTTATAGAATTTATTTATTTTTTGTACATTAATAAACTTGCTCGTCTCGGAAATCGAAATCTGCGTCACTTATTTAAATGGTGTAAGATAAAACGACATATTTAATTAAAACAGCAATAAAAGCGCCATTTGCTTCAATACACAGTTTATAAGATTGCACGACCTTGCGATATTCGCAAGGCTCAGATCGCTTAAGAAGATCGATGGTTGACATTAGAAAGTCGTCTCGAACAAATTGAACGAGATAAACGCGATGGATCGCAGGACCTTCGGCCGGTCACCGAGGACGATGATTAAAAATTGGTACGTCATCCACGAGGGTCCACCGTCGATAAACATCCAGTCGATGGCCGCCGCTGATTAAATGACAATACGGCCCCGTTGACGTCCAGTGTCGGCCAAATGATTGTCCAATCACGTACGGTGACAAATCAGTTTTGTGCTGGGCAGTCCCTGGTCCTTTGTCAGTGGGACAGGTTAGTGTCGGACTCCTTAAATGACCCATTCGTAGTGACCAAAATAAAAATCGACGTCAATTAATTGATGGCTCAATGCCGTGGCTACCGGAGGACACTCGAGTGAAAAAATATGCGTCGGAATGATTTAAATATGCGGCTAATAATCTCACGGACGACGCTATTCCAAGCTCTATAAATCATCGTGGGAAATCATTTTGATTTATTGCGCACTGATAGCGGTGCACCTTCAGTTGTAACGCATGCGCACGCGCATTATACGCAGTGTCACTGACACTGTCCACCGGATATTTAATAATTAATTGTGTTGTCTTTGTTTTGTGGTATGAGCTCCTTCGGATGATGAACGCGGCTCTCGACACTTGTCGAGTTAAATATATACAATCACCTCAATGGGTACCTCTAAATAGCTGAAGCAAGAACAAAAGGACATGTGAACCAGTGATTAAAAATTAATGACAATTTATATGTGAGGGGAAGGGGTCAGCCGAGTATAATTGGAATACGAGGAATGACTGATATAATTAGAATTGATGTTCAAAGACCGATTGTGACCGTGTGTGAATACGATTTTGTATGATAAATGGTGATAATCATTTTGATAGAAAAAAATCTATTTAATTGCATATTTTACTTGATATGACCTTTAGATTTAAAATTTGAAAGTAAAATGTAAGATGGCATGTATATGTTCAATTAATTCCCTTGACAAACATTGTTAATACACGATAGCCATGAGAATAGCGTTTCTTGAAGATTTCTTCTCTATAGAAAGTAAAAAATAGATAGCATAATAATATATATAATAGTAATACTGTATCTATAATTTCATATATGTAATAAAATATATATTTATTGCAACAAACATATACTTCTACGTTGAATGATGGATAGAATAGAACCTTGTTTTTACGTACCTGGAATACAGGAGTTTCCGCAATTTGCGTTCAATTTCTACAGTCTTGGTTAATTTTATTTAGTTCGTTTTTTTCATGCAATTTATGCATTTAAAATTTTAATAAATTTAATTACAAGTAAATATGATTAAGTAAAAAATTTTGATATGGTAGACATATAAAAGATCTTAAAAAAATCTAGGGTTCTATTATAATTGGAATTGACAAGGAACAAAAGGATAAAATATACGATACTACGAAGTATAATGCCATTGATGGGTAGGAATTAATTTCTGACAAACCCTTCCAAAATTATAAGGAAATCGACGACATAGTGGAAAGTCAAATTCACGTAAGCATGTCCGATTGACAACTCTCGAAGTAGAGGTAATTTCGTTACATCCAATTTCAACAAATCCGGCTCGTCCAAATCAATTGCAAAGCTGCAGCACCCCCAAGAAAATTGAGGAAAAATATATTTTTTTATGACTATGACTAGGTATCATGAATACGAAAATATACACATAATTTGTATTTATTAATCTGGTCGGTGCTTATGCATGTAGTGTTCCTCTGGGAGCGGGCCGGAAGCAGTGTGCAGGGGGGGGGGGGCCTAAGCGCCGAGTTGCGCTGCAGCTCGGTGCAGTCATCAGAGTCACAGCTTCTTTGAGCCACCTGCTGCTTGTTATTTATTTTATTACTGTTAATATTATTTAGTAATTTTATCTCAACTTATTTTTTTATATTTTAAATAAAATATGACCGAAATAATATATACACCCATACACTCACGAACCGCCTCTGGCTATAAGTTATATTGAGGGCCTTAAATGCTGTAAAAAATTAATGAAGTACAAGTACAAACATTCCAATCGATTTATAGCATCGAATAAACTTTACATAAAAATATGTATCTATCCGATTTGCATGCTTTTTAAAATAAACATGAGGTATCATTTTTAATTATTTGCGTTTTTGGTCAGATCCTTCAAAAACCCTATTTAAAAAAAATCAAAATAATCACAACTTCAAAATCCTAAAGGTCTATCCTTGGTTTGTGACTTAAAGAGCAAAAGGGATTTTTAAATAATACTTTTCAATCCTAATGTAGGTCTTCATTTTACCGATAGAATTTTTTTAAAAATTAAAAAAACATTAGTATTTTGTGAAATTTTAGTTTGTAGATTAGTTTATAATTTAAATATAAAAAAACACATTAACGCAAATTGATGGAAATACATCCAAATCATTATCATCATAAGATAAATATTTACCTATAATTGGATTTACCAATAAATAATAAAAATACTACTATTAAATCAAAATTATAGTTACAATATTATAGTTTTTAATCAATTATTTGTAATTTTTACATATTAACTCAATAAATATATTTTTTTTTATTAAAAGTTATAATATTTTTCTTTTTAATATTTATAAATAACTTATTTTAAATATTATTTTGTTGTAATATAATTTGAAATGTTTCAATTTATTTCATGTGTGTTTTAATGATAACGCAGAGATTGCAAAAAAGAAGCAAATCAATTGTATTGGTCGATAGGGCGTGTTTTTCCCATAGTCAGGGGTTATCCTTAATGTTCTTGTTAGCAGGCGTCATACAAAAATCGCTCAATCATCCATCAATCTTCAAGTGTATAACAACAGAGTGGCCGGGGGCCTTGGACAACTGTTCACATCATGATGCACATTATGGATTTGTTAATACAAAAAAGGGGCCACAGGACCACAACACTATAAGAGCACACCATCTTGCGATACCATTTACGATCAAATTGATTTTGCTGCAGGTCCCCGCGGTAATGCGCTGTAATGAAACGAGCTGGCTGTATCCGTCCGCCACATTTGATCCATTCCGATCGTTATAAAGCAATTTGTGACGCGGGGCAATCAAGATTTTGTTTCGAGAGATTATTGGTCCCTTGGGTTAAATAGTGCCGCATTCTCGGCGGCCATTTTATTCGGTAACAATAAAACCACGCCGGCTTGATGATCGTTAAATCATCTCCTAACGTGCATTCGTAATGTCGGTAATGATAATATTTATGGCAAATCCCGGTTATGGCTTCGAGTCTTCGAGTCATGACCGCGCCAATCTTTGGCACATTTGGAGCGGACAGTGAAAGTCTCGTGGCGATGCATTTTTTTACAAAAATAAAACTAAATCAAATACATCACTCTGCATTTAAGCGATTTTCATGCTACTAAAAATGATGTAATATGAACAAAAAATATTATTTAAATTTTAAATCCATGATTTTTACGTTGTAAGTTTTATTAGTTATCAAAAAAAAATATTTAATTCATTATTGAACTATCAATAATTTATTTATTGATGAAACTTGGGTCGTTGTGCAGTAATAATGGGTCTGAATTTTATTAGCTGGACGTTGAAAATATTATCCTCCATAATTTAATTAAAAAAATATTATTGTTAATTTTTGTAGATTCTAGTAGATTTTAGTAGATTTCAAATAGTTCTAGATTCTCATTTTTTATAGACCAACGATAAGCACTTACTACTGATGGTCAATTAATTTAGATAATTACAATAATCGTACAAGAAACGCAGTTTAGTCATAATCTTTATTTTTTCCAACAAACTATATAAAATAACGTTTACGTATTTATTAAAATATTTATCGTCGTTTATAATTGGTTATAGGTTTACGTTATCAGAAAACTCAACAGTATTTTTGGATTCAACTTTTATAAAGAAAACGGCGAAACCTGAATTTTAAACTTCACCATTATATAATTATTTTCTAAAAGAAAATGTTCAAATTCATCAACTAACGCTAAACTTTTATTCAATGTTCTTGAGTCTTTCGACTCTTTGATTAAAAGCGCGGTCCTCTTTAAACGAAAATTGTCTGTTTGTATTCATCTTCTATTGGTATTATATTACCTAACCTAACCTAACTTCTAACTCAGTGGTTCTCGACCTTTTTGAAGTCACGGTGCACTTTTGATCATGGAAAAAAATCCTAATCTAACCTAACCTAACTTTTACCTTCCAACTTTCAACTTCTAACTTCTAACTTCCTAACTTTTAACTTCTAACTTCTAACTTCTAGCTTCCGTGAGTATTATAAATGTATTATAGATTAGAAAACGTCTCAAATGCTTACTTTATTGTTGCTCGGAAACGTGTTTGGTGATGAGTTGTACGATTTTTTACCCATAATAGAAAATACTATGAGTATTTTCTGTCTAAAACAACACCGCTGTGAGAGATCGGTCTTTATATTCGTTGAACGTGTCCCTGAAATATTAAAAATTGAAAAATACTACAAAAGAACTACGTTTTTCCGACATTAAGGAGATAAAGACAGAATCACTGAAGTAGTTAAATGACAAAATTACATTCCAGAAATGCTTTAGAAGAAATTTACGATGTGTCTAATGAGGACTATACTCAAAGAACTACTGAATAAATAAATATTATTTCAGAAAAATAATAATTATGGATATTTTTTTTTATCAATTCTCATAAATCTAAGAAATTGATTTGATTGATTAAAACAGTCAAATATAAAATAGTATTTTTTTGCTGAAAAGTTGCCATTAAATTTATAAAAGGCATTATTCGTTGACGTGCTTTACAATACAGCCTGTCCATCTGTCAATGAGCTTTAGTATGAAACTTTATCATATATTATTAAAAATATTTTCATTATTATGTTTCATGACTACTGTGCTTCTTCAGCAAAAATGCTCTGTTTAGATAGTATGGATAGAGGTAGCCAGGTTATTAGAAGAGAAAATTGTTTGTGATAATTAATTAAGAGGTAATTTGCATTTCAGCAAATTAAATATACGTATATCGGAGTAGACACAGTGCCCCATACTTACGGCTTTCACTTTCAGCATCACTGTGCTCCGCCCAGCGATGGGTCAGCGCGTAATTACTACGCACAGCATCTCGAAAGAAAAACAATTAAACCCATTTTTTCAATGTCAAAGTCGACGTATATAATATTCACGTTTTCCATGCCGATCATCATCAATTTCGAATAAAGGCGTTCGAGGTGGACCGACAAAGTATAGAAGCATGATCCAGGACTCTTTCATTATCTTATTGTGGTGGTTCCCAAATGAAATTCGCCGGAGGGCATGCGCCGCGCTAATGACACGCGGCATCAGACGCGCGGTGGGCGTGGCCCCGGGATCTATAGATCACTTTGATCCCGAGATATGTGTGAGATCGTCCGTCTATCGCATACACATGCGATTTTTTAAAGAATCCACCTCTATATTAATATATTAGGTCCGATACGTAAATGTATTGCATTATTTAATCGTCTTTTTTTGGTATTATTTTTATTGTGTGTGTGTGTGCAGTTAATGAGGCAAGTACTTAAGTGCCAACGCCTAATGAGCTGAAGGCCGCACTCTTGTGTTTGATGAATACAGATTAGTTAACGATAGGCTGTCCATACGTTAATGATAGTCGTTGGGCCAGTACCATCGGCGAACCGTAAACACACTCTGCTCGCTCGTGCCCGGGCTAAATATTTATTTAATTTAATTACTAATTCTTATTTGTTCTCTAAATATTACCCTACAACTGTATAAAATATTTTAGATATTAAATGACAAGACTCGTATTTAATGTAATATACATCAATTATTAAATTTTCATTAAATAAGGGTTATATGATAAGTATATATTTATACAAAAAAAAAATAACGTAAATTTAAAATAAATTTTGTATACCACTTAAAAAATGATATTTTAAAGTAATAAACATATGTTTTTAATGTGGCGTTTAAATCGAAAATTTTATAAAATGAAAGGCAATGAGCATGGGTCAAAATGGCCCTACCATATTAAGGTTACATTAACCTTGCCATGCTGATGGGAGGTTTTTGATTTTCCTCGAATAGCTCTTTTATTACAGGTTTTTTACTTTAAATAAACCGTTTTGCATTTCAAATACAACGTTTTGCAAATCAAATTGACCCTTTTGAAAATTAAGATAAAAAATTTATGCTTTCGTAGAGGCCAGGATTCATCTCGTAGGGCGTCGTTATTTAGTTTTTTAAGCCTACTACTACTTGGTTAGTCCAGCAAATGAAAAATTTCAAGATAGAAATCTGACAAGCTAATACTCTGGATGTTCGTTCGGCAACATACTCATCTCTTCACAAAATTTTACGCACAATGACGACAGATACGCCGCTTTAAAAAAAATACCCCTAATAAACATTTCCCTCTAACTACGTCTAATTAATACGAGTATTTTAAGTAATTTAAGGAATTAAGGTTTTTTTTATGGATTTAAGCGTTTTTTTATCCCCGAATCTTTGATTGATAAATAGTAGAAAGCAGGTACTAAATGTACTAAAAAACAGACTCCAGAACATTCAGAAAGTGGTTTGCCAGATTTCTTTAATGATAAAAAATCTTAATTAGAGGGAAACGTAGATTGGGAATAAACGTAGAAAAGCGAATACTTAATACACTTAGACCTCGTAAATTTTTTCACAAAAAGTCGTGTAATACAAATCCGTGGTATACGAGGTTTAAAGTTCATACAAAATTAGGGTTTGCGTTCCAAAAAAATAGCAGTTAGTTATTATTATTTATTTTTTAAATAAATAATATTAACTAACTAACTATATAAATAAATTTTCAAAATGGTCATTTTGATTTTCAAAAGGTTGTATTTGAAGTAAAAAACCTGTATAAATCCTACATTCTTTGTCACAAACTTTTTGTATTTGTCTAAAAGAGTCTAAAGGATAAATAATATAAATATGCAATGACCTTTATTATCCCCAATTGTGAAATAAAAACAAGAATATTTAATGCAATTTTTATAATGAGATAAACCCCCTACTACTTGCCTGGATACAGTAAGGAGGGTAAAATTCGAAACCAATAATGGTAGAAGATACACATTCATTGCCAGCGATGACCAAGAGAAGAAAACCTCTTTAAAAAACCCCATACCAAGACGACATTCAATTTATGTTTAAATATAAATGTTTTTGATATCACTTCGATTAAAAAAAAATGCGAGGATCATACAAAAAACGATAAAACTTTTGCATCAACCCAATGTCTAATATTCATATAATAATTATGTGTTCTAATTTTTTACTGAAAATTTAATTGATAATTTAATATTAGTTTTTTAAGGTATTGGCAGTTTTGTGATTGAACAGTAGGTTATAGAACTTTCCATAGTTATAATTGTTAGAATTTTTAGAAATGAATTTCCTTTTTTATTACGATAATTAAAAATAACGTGTTAAATTAAATTAGGCGCATTCTCATTAAAAAATAATTAATCCGCGCTACGCACTCGCTAAGCGCGCGGACTATAGTCCGCGTGGATGCGCATGCGCACGGATAATTAATATTATCAATAATTTATATGCAGTGAATCGCATAATTACAATTTTTCAAAATACACGTACGCATTCGAAAATTACAGCCGGCAGTTGGACTCAGTGGCGCGCTTGTGATTAATTAACAAATATTGAAAAAACACAATTAAAATCACATCTAGGCATAGAGCACGTCTCCGTTAATTAATCGATCTGAGCCGGTGGAACGGCTTATTAGCCATCCCCCCACCAATTAGAGCCGATCTCGACTAATTATTAGTTTCACTCCAAATATTTTTCGGATAATATGCAACGAATGTGTTCATTGGGTGATGGATTGTTCCACACCAATTAAGATGCATATATCATCTCTAGATCTGACCCGCGCGATGGGAGGGTGAAAGATGGACATTAAAAATATATGTAAATACCCTTTACAATGTTTGTACAACTGATGCGTTATGTCATTTTAAGTTTTATTACAATTTTGTAATATTTTTCTCGAATTTTATCATTGGTGGTGAAAAATGGTATTTTTTTACCTCGGAAATCGCTACTCCTTCACTCTCCATTACTCGAACAACCCTTCGGTAGTTAACCGAGAGGTGTAATCCACTGGGGGTGATACTAGTTAAATGACGTTCGAATAAAGGGGGCCGGAAGCCGCCACGGGAAAGCGGGAAAATGGATTGGAAAATCCATGGCACCGGTGTGAAAATCTATCACAATGCAGCTTTCATTGAATGCATTCATATCGCGACTGGGGAAAGTGTTCAACGGGAATTAAAACGAGGCGATAAACGCTTCGGGGCGGGATTAAAGCAATTTTTAATTTATTGCGCGGCGAAATCTAATTTTTAAATTGCTTCGCAAAGGGATTAGATTTAGCATAATAGAAAAACATAACATAGAAAATTGCGTAAATTTTTCATAAAAAAAAGGTTCGTGCTATCTAAAATCGTCAAATAAAGTAGATATAATTGGTTATTTATAAGATATTAAAATTAGTGATCGATAAAAAATACATATACAGTTTTATTTGAGACAAATCCGTATGAAAGATTCAGACTGCGTCAGACATATCTTTGTGTTTAATACTATATACAAGTGTAAAAGAAATGAAATATCGTGTTTATGGTTTTTCTAATTATTTAAAATATTAGGGTTGATAAATATCATCTATTATGAAATAAAAATCTCAGATATTGTATGAGTTACATTCATACCTGTTGAGCTTGTCGAAAATGTATTTATTATGTTATATTTATTTTATTTAACCATAATTTATTAATTGTTACCCAATGACTTTAAGTGAACAAAAAAATCTAAATTATTTATTGGGGTTTGGAATTGATAATTTTTAGTTGGAATAGTGTTTTTTTTTTATAAAAATATATATTTGAACTATGAACAACAATTTATATAAAAACAAACGCAAAAGCTATGGTACTAGTATACTTGTAACCTTTATATAATAAGGTAGATTCGTTCCTAGAAAATGTGTTCTTATATCAGTCCCAAAACCAGTACTTTCAATTTCTAATTATTTCCAATTTATTAATGCTCTATTTAATATGTTTTTCTTATCATTGCTCGATATAATAAAAAGTAACTTTTTTCGGTTCATCTTCACTCTCTAAGTTATTATCATTATTTTCGTTTTCTGTCCTCTTTAAAAATTTGCTTTTTTCTTCTTCAGACAGGTAATTGTGCTGCTCTCTTCTGAATTGTTGGCTACTTTCGGCGGATGCAATATGATTCTAGATTTTTTTGCGATTTGGAATTAAACTATGTTGTTGGATTCTAGGTTATTGGAAGATTTCTACACAATTTTAAACGTATTAGAGCGAAACCTTGTTTTAGGATAACCTGTTATAGTAGGGTTATCTTTACTGATATTTTGGATAAAATAAAATGTAGAAATGCTACCTGTAAAAATGTTATTACCTTTTTACGTTAAAAACTAAATAATAACTTAGTTTTAAATAATTCTAATTCTAAATAATTTTATAAAAAAAATAGAAAAAGATTGTATATTAATTATTAAAAAATTAAATATTGTAAGAAAGTACAGAATTAAGCAATATTTATAATAAAATAAGAACAACTTACTGCAGATGTTTAAGATGCTACATATTTTTATTTTAAATTGATTCATACATAGCTGTAAATTGATTTTAATAATTAATGAATAGAGATGCTGAAATGCAGCTACTCTGCACACTTTGTAGCGAGACTATTATTCTTAGAGTTTGGAAGAAATGAAATATACATTTATTTTTATGCATAGAATATTTTAAATCTCAATATAAACTATATCACATACTTAAAAAACCATTATTCTTTATTCTTTATTTTATATTTTATCAAAAAAAAAATCTAGAAAGTCTTTATTAAACATTGACAAATAAACATATTGCAAATATTAGGTTGAGTCATAAATAACTTCCGATTCAGGTAGATAAGGTAATTTCACAGTGAGTCACCCAACAAGCGGATTTTTGTTTTCACTAGATAGATAAGTGGCCTATCAGTCATTCGACAACTATTTTTGTGGTGGACGTTACAGGGGTGTTATTCCAAACCCTTAAAATGGAGAATCAAAAAGTGCATGCTTTGGAAATTAAAACAACTGCGATATTGGAACAAAATCTACGCCAAACGACAAGGGAGTTTTTAAGAGAGACTCAATACGTCACAATCTACAGTTTATCGCTACCTGGAAATATTGGAGAACGTCAGAAAGTTAGGCATATGGGTACCACATAATCTCAATGACCGAAATAAGGCAGACCTAATGTCTCCTCTCGCGGCATAAAATCAAGCTTTTTTGCACAGGAATATTACAGGCGATGGAAAATTAATTACTTATGAAAATATTGTCCGCAAAAGACAATGGTTGGATAAGGATCAGTCTACCGCACCCTAAAGCCTATATTTATGGAGAGGAAACTTTATTGTGTGTATGCAGGATTGTCGAGGAATAATCTAACACGATGAAGCGCAACGAAACGATTACTGCCGATACATACTTTAGCAGCTGCAATTCATGAAAACTACTGAAAAAGCGTCCTGCACTCGTCAATCAGAAAGATGTTATCCTGTTATACGATAACACCAGACCACATACGGCAAAAGTGACTCAAGAAAAAATTCTGGAGCTCAACTGGTCTGTTTTGCCACAACCAGATTTTACTTACCAGATCTTGGTCTTACGGACCACCACCTTTTTTGTTCCTTACAGATTTTATTTGAATGGAAAAACTTTCATTAATGATAAACAAGTCAATTAGGATCTTGATACTTTCGTTTAGCCCAAACCCATCAAATTTTATGAGGAGGGGATCGATAAGTTATATTTTACATTGGTAAATTTTTTAAAGCAAAATAAAAGTATGTTTAAAAATATAATAGAGTTATTATAATAATAATTTATATATTATTATTATTATTATTCATCTGTCGATTTGCACCCTACGGTTATTTATAATCATTCTATAGTTAGATATCCGTCAGATTATATAATGTTCCATTGACTTTTCTCTGTTTTTCATAATTTTCTATTTAAATCAAGTTATGGATATCAAAAATATATATTTTTAGGCATATTAATTTAACGATGTACAAATTTTTGCACATCGTCGCTGATAGGGACTGCCGCCACGATAATACGAAATAATAGGGTCATCAAACGAAATAAAAGTTATGCGTTAATCTGCGTTATCGCGACCGCGCGCGTACGTTAACCGTTTACCTTTAATTAAACTGTGCGCGTATATTCGCATTATTAACAAGTCTCCGCCGGCAGCCGAAATTATAACCCCGAAATGAAAGTTCATTACCTTTACGAATTTACGGCGGGGATTCGCACCCCATCTAAGGTCCGGGGTCCTCAATCGGTTCTGTTTGAACCCGGCTCCTGGGGGTCAATGAAGGTGCGCGGGGAGATACATGACAAATCCCTGTTACACCGCTAATAACACGGGACCCTATGCCCTAAGTGAAATATATGGCGCCCTAGATTTGCAAATCTATTTTTAATTGATCTGCTATTGTGACAAATTAACTAAATTTTCTACGTAACGTCAATGCTATGCGTATAATCTTGTAAGTACGTCACATATGAATTTTCGATTATTTTTCGTATTTATTACATACTAGCATAAATATAAGGATGAACAGTATTTCTAAAAAAAAATATTTACTCATGATAAAAAATATTTTAACGTGTATTACTTAATATGCAAAGCTTTACGATTTATTCTGAAATAATGACATTATTTTATCTTTATTTAAGATTTTATAATAATTCGGGCTTATAAAAACAAATGTGCTGTATATTTTATTATAAAAAATGTAATAAATATAAAGCGGGGATTTTAAATGTCACCGATTTTGCAAATATATAATATAGTTAGGAAAGCTGATAGCACATAAATATAATGGTGAAATTTAAGCTTAATTATTTTTAAACAATAAAAATAATACTATGTTTTTAACTATTTTCATTTCGTGGGCCAGAGGAATTGGCCTAAAGTTTTTTTGATTTAATTTAAAAAAATAAGTCTTTATTGAATCAAATATCAAAAGATTAAAAAATAGCCTATAGATATTCTTATTAATTTTCCCAATGAATATCTTTTTTAATAAATTTGTTAAAAAAAATAATTAAAGTAATTCAAAGATTTGAGTTCAATATTTTAGAGGGTTAATATTTTAATTGATATTAAAATAGTTTTAAAATGTTATGCTATGTGGCTACTTCTCCTTTATAAACAGTATTTTTCTCTTTCGTTTCTATTGGTAGGTCAACGTTGTCGTATGATTTTTGCCCTCACTTAGTGGAATAACGTGATGTCAAGTGTCTCGAAAGTCGTCCGTCGTTCTATCTGCTAGTTAACTTAAACTTAATTTCTGTTAATGACCTTCAAACTGAAAAAGCAAAGACATCGCTAATAAGGAAAAAAACCAAAAAAGTACCTATTAAAAGAAGAGCAGAATAGGTAAATGGAATAACGTGGGAACTAACATAATATGTATAGGATTATATGGAATTGTGGAATAACAGTGTAACTGCATTTTTGTGCCTCTTTGTTGTTTTGAACTTGTGAAGGATTTTGATTTATAAAAACTATAAAATATCGACACAAAAAATTGTTTACAACTTTTGTTAGTTACCACTTTATTCGTAGCACGTATTTAGTCATTGTAGTAATAGATCCCAAATTTTAGTCGTAATATATAAAAAAAAAACTCTTGGTGAAAAAAATATATATAAAATAAAATAATTCTTATGTATTTTTATATTTTTTCTTGTATTAAACCTTTAAAATTGTATATACGCCGATTTCGTATATCTGATTGCCCTGCCAAAATGTGATTTAATTCGCTGAGTAAAGAATATAACTAATAAATTAATATTAGAGATAAAGCGGTGCTGTCAACGAATGCTTTTCTAGTCCTAAGAATGTAAACCTAACAGGAAAAGAGACAATCAAATTTAGCAATTATTTTAATTCCTAAATCCAGAGAGAATTTGCTCATTTTCTATACTTATATATTCTTAATAACATATTCTGATTCATTTTAAAAAAGTATTTGTAACAGAAAATTTTTAAAAAGTAATAATTTCTAACCTTTTTATGGTAAAATCGATTTTTTTTATATGCGATGTGTTTTTTTGCCCCTACCTTGTTGTGATTAATATTTTGGCATTGATTCCCGGTTCAATTTAACATCTCGTTAACTCCGGAACGGAATGTCAGTCATAACTTTTCCCGAAGCCTCCCG
>JAGXCT010032885.1:0-31057 GCA_022495035.1 Philopotamus ludificatus
TGGAACATTTTCTAAGAGATCAAAATTTAAATTCCTTAGAAGAGGTGAATACAGCGCTTTCAGACTATTTTCAGTCAAATCCCCCGGGATTTGGAAGAACGGCATGTATGATTTGAAAGAAAGGTGACAGAAGGTTATAGATAATATGGGAAATTATTTTGTATAAGAAAAGGTAAATAAAGTATAAGAAAAATTGTATTAAATTTCATTGAAAAATAACGACATTACTTATGGGTAATATATGCTTGTTATGCGTGGTTGGCGAATTGGATCACTCTGTAATGCCAACCACGCATTGTTATTAACAATAATAAAATAAAATAGAAATAGCTTTAAATATTATTTATACGATGGCAACTAAATGCAAAAATGTTGAAACTAACCTGTGCTTTAGCCTGATGTGTACTTAATGGTTGAGCAGCGGACCAATCGGCTTGAACCAATGCGGCCCATCGAGCAGGTTTTATTTCTCTTAATCCTAAGACTGGTTTCGGTAATAAGAATTTGATCTAAAATCGATAAAATATGTTAAACTTCCGTCAAATACGTTGATAATAAACTACGAATATCGATTTACCTCTTTTAGATGAGGAGGATGATTAAGATCGGCGGCACGATGCAGAAGAGCCGCAACTAGAGCCATATCTCGGAGAGCGCCAGCCGATGGTCTTCCACCGCCTGGCAACTCAAGTAATAATCCTTCTAAATAATCTGGCGCTACTTGATTGAAGAGAACCTAAAAACACAATACATTTTTAGTATAAATTACATCAAACATATAGTTTTTAATATAAATTATTCGAACCTCGGTGTATAGAGGGCTAGCGTCGTGTCTTAACGGATGATACCAAACGCTTCTACAGAATATAAGATAGAAAGGCTGTGCAGCTTTTTGCAATTCGGTTGTTACGTCCAAGATGTATTCGTCAGCAGCTAACGGCATCGTAAACGCATCTCCTTGCACAATACAATACAAAGAAAACTCGGCTTGCTCCGCCTCGTTAGTCACTCCGATCTAGCAATAATAAAAAAATATTATATATATCATAATATTATATGTTATATTAATAATATGAATAATAAAATACCAGATCGCATAAATCATGAATGACATCTTGTACGACTGTTGAACATCTTGTATTGACAACACGCTCCGCACCTCCGGGCAATCTATATATTTGACGACGAGCGCTACGTCCAGCAGATACGGCAGTGACCTAATATAACAATTTTATTAATTATTAGCATACAAATAAATGTTGTTTAATTTTTAAATGTAATATGAATTACTTCTTCGACGCTCGGGACATTCTTTCTTCCGCCACATCTCGATGTCTTTCTAAGATTGGCTAGACACACAGCGGCAGTGCCTTGACAGTGTCGTCTTCTATCACCTGCAGCCGACGTTAGATACTCCAATAAATACGGTCTGTAAATATATACAATCATAAACAAGTGTATTCGAACTAATATATTAAATAGTATGTGTTACATACTTTAATGTGTCCGAACAATTGAAGTAAGCGGCAACGATGCTCATCAATCTCCAGGCTCGTTGACACGATTCCGGATTCGGTGACTTGTTGGACGTCGTTTGTTTCATCAATTGACAATATACTTCATCTCTTAGTGCTGGATATTTATGGCAGTGCTAAAAATGAATAAAACTGTGTTAAATAAATAATTCTTACACAGTGTTCGGACTGAAATTCACATTGTACTAACCATGAGGACGGTGTATACGCATTTGACTTCTGATAAGTCTGCCGGAGGAGCACCCGGTGCTACTGGAGGTGGTGGAGCATCTCCACAGTATCTCAAGACACATGTGAAACAATCGATAGCGAGCGCTGCTAGTTCTGGGGGTCTTAAACGAAGCAGAGGTCCTCGCAAGATATCCGACTGCCATTTCACCAAGTCCGTTTGTCTCTTCCATGTCCATTCTCCGCGTTGCTGTTGCTGTCCTTTGTTTGCCACCTTCAATGTATCCGTCTCTTCAATGCGTCCAACCTACAATTAAATATAATCTTATACTTTCTACAAAAAAAAATTAAGTACATTTTGTTCTATAAAATGAGATATATTGATAGCATTTTTTATACCGTGTTACATAGATTAGGATTCGCTTTAATTAGATGTTACAAAAGAAACACGTGTAATAATGCGACAGTGAAAGTAAAAATTACAGAGCAGTGATGTATAGTCGACATATTTTCAACCTGTTGGCAGATTCCGAATACCTCTATGAATGACAGTAGTTAATTAAAAAAAAATGGTATGTGAAGCGGAGACAATTGATGGACATTTTTTTGTATTACAGGAAACCGAGTGAGAATAGTCGATGAATTATCGTCGTCATACTTCCCGAGTGTTGCATCATTGTTGATGTAATGGAAAATACCTTGAATAATATGTATGTATAAATAAATCTTAATCCTTTTTTTTAGTAGATTTAAAAATGTGTTTTTTCGCACCTCGTAGTTCGTATTCAATTTATTTCAGAAACTCATTTGCACGTTAATATATTGAAACTTCGATTTATTGTTTTACAAGGGACTACCCTTTCTCACCATTGCTATATTATATGAATTAAAACAATAGGGCGGTTTTATTGCGATAAGGTGGGATTTTCCTGTGTTAGTGTTTTAGGTGATATCACAGAGTGAACATTTTTAGATAATAATAAAAATCTATCGGAGATATTATTTGAATACGGAAATTTGAATTGAATTTGGAAATATTTGAAAAAATGTAAAAAAGGACTTATTGAAGCAATAAATGAATCAAGGTCGTTTTTAATATCCTTTTTTATTGAAAAAAGAAGATAGTCGCTTAGGGCAATGTCCGAAGAAAATTAGGGGCGAGAAAGAAAATCTCTAGAAAATCCATTAATTTTTCCTATCGTCTTTTTTGTAACATGTGGTCGAGTGCTGTCCTGGTGTAAAATTAACATTTCTCGATTAACTAAGGGTGTCTCGATTAACAAGTCAGAGCCACTCCAAATGATCTAACTGAGTATAATACCTCTCTGTCGTGGATGTCTGCCCATAATTCAACAGTTAATACGTTATTTCTTTTATGCGAAGAGTAGGAGTAGCCATCCGTACTCTTTGCTTAACAAAGATTCATAAAAGATATCCAGAAAACAGTTCATGCTGAATCACGATCTTTATATCCCACCAAATGCATAATATTATCTTCTTAGGGTGTACTCCTGTTCTTAGGGTAGGAGTTGAGGGTTGATTGGCGCTCGAACCATTGCTCTTGCGTTTTGTGTTGACGTAAAGAATTCACTTTTCATCTCCAGTGATAAAAAATGATTCATTATATTTTCTAAACCTTAATGATTGGTATATTGAAATACGCCGTGCAAGGTTTACTTCAGAAAATTTATTAAGTCAATTTAAAGGATAATATAACGTAATTGAATTTCTTTTATATCCACTGACTGCCATTGTTATTTTGGGGTCAAAAATATTTTTTTAAAAATATATACAGCTACTCAAAAGAACCACCGACATTACCACTATTGACGAACGTCAAAGTGATACTATAAATATGTTTAGTTTATAAAGAGTTATGGATTTGAGCAAATATAAGGAAAAAACGCAAAGCCTTATGGAACGACCTGATATAAATTAAAAAATATAACAATAAATACTGCAGAAAAAAAAATTTTCATTAAAAATTGATCTTCCCCAGAAAAAATAATAAATCTTGATGTTTGTTTGCAGAGATGTGATATTTTATTAAAAAAATATAATTATTTTGATTAGGAAAATTAAGTTTAATTTAAAATTGCATGCGTTACATGTAATTTGAAAATCCTGTGGAAAAGAGGTGATAGGGATCTATCACTGATTTCGAAATTCAGTCAGTATTTCACTACATGGCCAATCTATGAAAGAACTATAAAATAAGTTGACTAACCACCTAACAAAACCTTTCATGAGTGCAAAGGTTTAATGCATTGTTTCAGAAAAAGCGCGTTTCCACGCTCTATAGCTGCATTTAAGGTGCATCGAAAAATCGAATAAAATGGGACTTAGATCAACTATCCAAGAATAACAAAGACAACAGAAGAAACGTGTGAATCTCATTGACATTGAGATAATGAGGGGTTCCCTCTATCTTTGTCTCGACATCTGATTATTCGTTGGAACGCACTCGAAAGAATACTATAGTTCTAAACTAATTAATCTTTGATTATTAATTCATCAGTAAATAATTATTTTACACACTTTTATTTTGATTGCTCGAGTTAAATTAAAACCACCATGTAAATCGGATGATGAATGTAATAGATGTTATGAGCCAGTCAAAACATCGATGTGTAAAAATCTACAAGATGATGGATAAACATTTGTTTTGAATAATATTTTAAATGCATTTTTAAAGCAAACCACATACTTTCCAGTTGTTATCGGAAAGTTATAAATAACAGGTATACGATGATAGATGTGTCTTTGAATATGTATTAACCCTTTCCATTTTCAAGATCATTATGGCTGGACACGTGCTAGTAGTCGAGCAGCTTTCCAGTCAACGTTCTGTCACTCGTTTCTCGCGGTCATTAAATCGAAAAAAGGATTAATTCGAAAAAAAAATCAAAACAATGAGGGGGCATAAGAAAATGGCGCCAATATAATTGCGCGCAATTATATTGTCTCTCACGAACGACGCACACCAGGAATAATTCCACAACAGTTATTTATGGTAAAAATTTTGATACGCAAGCCCGATATGCACCAGATACCAGACAAGCCGTGATTATCAGTAATGTCGGTGATTATGTTATTTGGCCGCAAAATAAATGCACGGGTCCTAACGAAAATCGGCAATGCGCCGAACCGGCGTAGACAATCCGTGGTAAAAATGAAAATTCCGATAATTAACCGTAGACTGATAATTTCGTATGGGCGAATGCTAATTCTCATTCGTCCGACATTAGCAACAGCGGCAATCATTGTGAAATTGTACATACGGAATAATAATTAGCGTGTGCGAAGAACTGGAGCAAGATCGAAACAATGTATGCAAGCAAAACACATTCGAAATGAAGAATCAATGGTCCAAGCGTTGAAATTGCAGATTTCTAATGAAAATTCTTGCATTTCATAACTTTTCTATTATAGTGCATATATTCTTCAACTTAAACATATTAGGTGTAGTAAAAAGACTTGTCGTATTTTCAAACGGCAGTTTTAGAAACAGTTGCAAGACGTGTTATTTTATTGTGTGCCTGTCGAGACACGTCTCCGCCTGTGTTCAATACAAAAAAATATTTGTTTTAACTCAACCTAGTCGCAATGGTCGCATTTGTTTCTTCAGAGAACCATTTGCAAAACTGCATACTCTTTCAGTTTCACTTCAAGAATAACGCAACTATCGCTACAAGAAATATTAGCGACATTTATGGAGATATATTAGATGTCAGAAAATGTCAACGCTGGTACAGAAAATTTTGACTTAAAAGATGATCTTCGAAGTGGACGACCCTGTATAGTAAATAAAGGCGTCATAAAATCTGAAATTAACAAAACCCAACTTTAACCATCAAAGAACTGTCAAATATAACTGGCACAAAGTGGTCTATCACTCAGAAGTGTCTGAAAAAATGGGAATGATTTAAAAAAAAGGAATTTTAGAAGAAAATCTTCCTCCTCCACGATAATGCACGTCCATATGTCGCATATTTATCCCTGAAAAAAATGGATGACTTGGGTTTTTGTCGGTTTTACTGCATCCTGCTCACTCGCCAGACTTAGTCCCTTCAGACTACCATTTGTTTCGTTCTATGAAACATTTTTTTAAAAATACATCATTCCAAACAGAAAGTGAAGTGAAATCGGCCATTTTTGATTTTTTCAATTCCAAGTCAGCAGAATTTTTCAAGGTATTTTAAATTTGGAAAATATATGGCAGAAGGTTACATAATGTAATTGTAATAATTTTTTGTAAAAATAAATCAATAAATGAATAAAAAAATGGAATGGAAGACTTTTTACTACACCTAATATATAAATTCACTCTATAGCTGATTTTATATGTCCCTGAAAAAATGCATTGAGCCATACATTGATTATCGTTTTGCATAGTTCAAGAAAATGTACCGATTTGTTTTTCTGCACTGATTTTTTTACCCATTGGTCATTCATTGGCTATCGTGACATTATGGGAAAGTACACCCTACAACAATTCACCGACTAGAAAATTCACTGACCCGCAATTCGCCATTAGAATAATTTACTGAATCTACAATTGCGTAAGATTGAATTGTTAAAAACGTTATGTCATATCTAAAATACTTAACTAATAATTAATATTATGAGCAATAATATTTTTTTGTGATAAACTCTCTACATGATTTTCGCATAAAAATAACAGCCTTATACATTCGAAAAAAAATGTAGCTTTAACCTTTTCTACTCCGTGTGACAGATTTGGCCCAAAAGATATTTTTTAGCAATACAACAACTGGATATTTTTTTTCATATCAAATACTATAGATACTTCTTGTTCATTCAGATCAAACGTTTATCGAAGTATTTGACTTATTTTTAAATGAGAAATATGTTGGTAAAATATGACCCAAGATGTCACGGTCAATATATAATATAATAGATGTACTATATAACATGTTCTATTGTAATCAGAATCATAATTGTAGAATCGGTGAATTATCATTCCGGGGCGGTGCACTATGGATTCGGTGAACTTTGCGAATACTAAAACTATGTTCTTTTGCGCCAACGAACACCACTTTCTGGAATTCGTGTAAAAATCTGTTTTTTTTTTAGTAGACTAACACTTTAGTAGTTATCTCAAAACAATAAAAATAGTTGATTGCATTCATAAAAAAATCGATCCCTGTCGTGCATAATGATGGAATAAAATATAATTTATATTTGTCACCTGTCTATTTTATTTGCTCCTTTATGTTTTTTTAGTGTTGATAAAAAATATTAAAATAATAATATTTATTTATTTGACTATGATGGATGAATGTGTATAACAGAAAGATTCCAAAGCGCCATTCATCCATATAAATATTTGATAAAGATTCGATAAAAATTCTAAAGACTGGACAGATAGTCGCATTGGAATCCTTCATTGAACAAATATGTATAAAACAAATAATGTATAAATAAAAATATTCATTTTTGAGTTGTAAAAAATTTACTGTGACTGATGGATACGTTTTCAGAGATTATCGTCTAAAATATACGACAATGAAAAGATATTTGTAAACTAATATAGTATTATTAAGTTGAAAATATGACATATTCATGAAAATTATTATCGATGTTTATTTTTTTTAAGAAACTGTAATAAAATTATAAAAAAAAATAATTAAGCGATATTATTGATCTTTTTTATCTGATGCGTGCATTTTCAAAACTGTGTAAAGCTTTGATTACGAATGATATGATAACGAATTATCAAAATTAATTCGTTAAAAACTTAATTAATTTAATTGTTAGAATATATTCGATATTACCATGTTTTAATCTCAAGATTTCTCAAGATATAATATTTTATTTATATAGAAAATATCTCATTACGAAATAATAATTGAGAAAATTTATGCAAATGCAATTGGACATGGTAGATTTGGATGATATTACTTAAATGTTAATATATGTCTCTAAATAAATTAACAAAATCTAATTAGATATTATCTCATGTAAAAAATACTTGCATTTTTGAGGAGGATTTTATGCAGGTGCCGAACCACAACAAGAAGCTTTGCGGAGACATCGAAACAATCCCATTTTAACCCCATACACACTCACAAACTACATTTTCCTCGATTTCCACACGATTTTCAGCGGACTTTGTATAAACACCACTACGCATCATTTAAGATTTATGTAACGCATTGCGCGGCAAGTACAAGCGCGTCCGACGCCTTACGACTTTTTACGAAATGACTAAATAAAAAGTGGCGGAAAACTGCGTTTTCATGTGTCGTCAGGCTTTCTACACATGTAGCTCTTAGCTCACTACCGGATCGCGAACCACCGCGAACTGGTGTTGTGCACGACCCACGCACCGGCCGCCATTGCGGCATCGTCTCCCAGCCATTGTATTGTAATCGCGGGCTGAAGAAGAAGAAAGGCCGGGATGGAGGCCTCCAGATGGGACGGGCCGGTGGGAAGCCGCCGTTTTTGCAGAGGCCTCCATCAGATACCGGACACGGTCCGCGAGTTCACACGTTTACGGGCCGAGCGCTGTAAATCGCACAAAAACACTTCATAATCCTAAAAACGAACAATTAAAATCGATTAAGAAAACTGCAAAAAAAATAATAACAACGTGTACGCAATTGTTCTTTTTTCTCACATAATTATTTATTATGCGGTAACGTGTGGGGAGAATGATGTGATGCTGCTACTTTATTAGCCGCTTCATCGTATCGCCAATGACAAGAGCTTTTAATTATATTTGCATGTAAAATTAATAATTCATTCAAAAATTAAATTGGATGCAATGGCCATTGAAAATGAAAATAGCATGAGACGGAATGTTACTTATAGGGGAGGGGGTGGTTATTAATAAAATAAATATATTTAGGCTTTTAATATAAATTTAATAGAATGCTTTTAACCGTTTAGACGCCACGGCGTGCAGGCACGCAAAGCCGGCTAACCAACAGCGCCACGGCAAACGCTACTACGAATTTATTTATGAATAAATATAATATTTTTAAAGAAAATGAATGTAGAAACATCTTTTGAAGGCAATGTGATTGTTATAATGTCGATATGTTTAGCCGTTTCATTTTATTTAAAGTTTATACGGCGTACGGTAAAAATCCAACTAATTGGCTTGGCGATTAAATGGTTAATATTAGATTGAGCCAAATGTAATGTCACATTTTCGGAAAGCATAGTTTCTGCTTAGTTTTCTTCAGTCCTTTGACTAAGAAAGACGTGTTTGAATATTTTTTGTGTCGTGAGAAGTCTTCAATCTTCGTTTTTCATAGAAATTTTTTTTTTTTACGTGTCCCTTTAATAACGACCGAGACGTGTCCTTCGGAAGGACATTTGCGCAGTTGTATGCTGTTTCAGTTTCACGCTAAAAATAAAAGTAACGGAGGCTACAAAAAATATTTGCGATGTTTATGGACACGCATTAAACATTAGGAAGTGTCAAAGATGGTTCAAAAAAATTAAATCAGACAATATTGATTTAAAAAAATAATCTAAAAGTAGACGTCCCCGTGAAGCGGATGAAGCAGCCCCGAAAGAAGAAGTTGAAAAAAATCCGACTCTCAGTACCGAAGAATTATCGATCCAAGCCGGTACTTCATGGTCGTCAACTCAAATATACCTGAAAGATTGCTGAAGGAGAAAGAAGAGTCGCAACCATTTCTGCACAATTGAATCACCGGAAACGAGAAATGGGTACTCTATTTAAACATAAGATAAAGAAGGGAATGGTTAGGTTAGGTTAGGTTAGGTTAGAGAAATAGGTACTCTATTTAAACATAAGATAAAGAAAGGAATGGTTAGAGCGAGGACAAAGGGGAAGTTCGACCCCGAGAGATGGATTACATCCGAAAAAAGTTTTACTTTGTGTATAGCGAGACGTATTTAGCTAAAATGATTAGATATGAGTTTGAGTTTCATTAAAAAAATATGACATTACATTTGGATCCTTATTATATAAGTAATACTTAGTGTAAGAAATAAAAATGCAAAATATGATGTCTCAAGTTTACCAATACTCTAGTATTAATATTTTGGGATAAAAAATGTAAGACCGGATCTTATTATTTTCAGTAAACAAGTATTAAGGGATTGTGTATATTTGCAACCTCGAGTTTTCGATTTTTTTTTCTTTAAATATAAAGCCTGTCATGTCACATTTTTTTTGCATTTGTCTAAAAAAACTTCTAAAGAATAAATATTATAAATAGTCATTGACCATTATTGTCCGCAATTGCGAAAAAAAAAATTTGGTGCGATGTTTTTTCTTACTTGCATCCGATACGATGTGCCAAGTGCGAGTGAAACATACTATACACGTGTCGCGAGAATATCAAGATATGGTCCATATTTTAGATCTTTCTACTATCTACTATATATCACGAATAACTATTTTTATTCTTAGTATAATCCATTTTTTAAAAAAAAGTCAAGATATTAATGAAAAAAATTCATCAATATCTTGATTTGAAATGCTTGGGGTATATTTTCATACATTAATTTCATACTAAATAGACCCCATCGGGCAACGCCATTGGTTTCGAGCCACCAATAACTATATATTTTAATTTGCAAATGTATTATTTGCCAATCACACAAATAAAACCAGCGTTCCAAAACATAAAGTTGACAAAACCTTAAGCAGTAAAAATATCTGAAATACTGAATTCATTATTTTATACTAAAAATATTCCATGCAAAATAATTTTCTTTCAACACATTCGCAGACACTACGTCAATTGCGGTCATTTTTCGGTGGAAAGGTCTTCAGGTGTCCGCAAAAGTGTTACAATACATACATATTGTTTATAAATTCAAGGTAGATACGATTTTAATTTCTTAGTTTACTTCCTGTTGTCAATTAAATTATTATTACGTACATGAATATAGATAAATTTGGACATGAATATATGCTTGCAACATAAGATCATAAATTTTGTTTATGCCGGACATGTTTTTTCAACGGAACTGCAACAATTATATATATGCTATTATTTAAACAAATTGATAAATATACCGAGACGAGTATTATTATGGACGTGTGTGGGTAGAATTATAATTTGCCTAAAATACGTCGAAGCTGATTGGTTGACTGTCGATTTATATGCAAATAATACGTTCGTACACTTATGACATTTTATTTTCAATCGATATAGTTTAATATTTTTTAAATAATTATGACTTCGTGGACAAAGGTTTCGTGGAGCGATTTCTTGTCTTAGAGTAGACATTACAACCAGCTATGTAAATTTGCACGGTTTGTTGTTTTGATTATATTTTAAGATTACATTAACCGTTTCAGGAATCGCATATTCGAATTTTGATAATTCGTTTCAGACTGATCCCAATCGTATACTCCACTTACCAGATAGCTCATACGTTTTTATTACCGCAATAATATCCATTTTTTATGGCATCATAAAAAATCAGAATATCAACTAATTAAATCTGCAATCCAATATGTTACTGTACCACACTGAGATAAAAAAAATATAGTACATGCATAATTTTCTAACCGCATGCACTGATGGTTCCTATTGTAATTTGTGTCTACATTAATTTAAAAAAAGGAAAGTCAAACATTTCGGTTGTCAAAAAGAAGCAGATGCATGTGACCCCGTTTTTTATTTGCATAATATAAAAAATTGATATATGGTATCGAATTTGCCAATTATATCGATACCCGTCTACACGGAGAATAATGGGAATTCATATGATGTCACAAAAATTCACACACACACACATCGCGTGAGGTCAAACACTTTCAATGTTGTGAAAAATAAATAAGACAATGGCAGCTAGGCCAATTATTGTGGTATTGGACATGGTTGCATTATTTATTCTATTTAGCTGACGTCGATGGCGATTAAAAAAGGCGTAGATCGACTGTATACGCTTAGTAGAACATCCTGTGTATAATCGCTCAATATGGCATTGTGCAGGAAGGGAAAATTAACGAATGCAAGTTTTTATTCAATCTATTTTTTCCAATGCAAAGTATTCCATGGGAATTTATGAGAAACGCTTCATTCAGTTTCATAAGATTTTAACGCATCGATAAAATTAATAAAATATACGACCAGGAAAACTCAGAAGATAACTATTTGACCAGTTACTCTTGATGAGTGGTCTTCAATCTCACCTTGAACCGCAATCTCGCCTTGATTATATGTGTGAGGTGGGGTTAAAAGGATCACTAATGAGACTGCCTGTAATAATAAATGGGAGCCGAGGAGAATAAGCTATACATCTCCTGGGGTTATGAAAATCGTCTCTACTCACTTCCTGGATTGTTTCGAGGCTATAGTCATATGAAGAATTAAATACGTTCTTGTATTTAATATTTTCATTACATTATTTTTTTCTACGAGCCAAAAATGAGGTAAATTATATTTACTTGAATGATAATTTTAAACTGAAACGATTTCGATATGCATACAGCATAAACATGCTAATAAAAAATCGATGACCTTATCAATAATTTATGATATTTAATGATTCGTGTCGATAATGAATCTCAAACGGTACGCGTACCCTCCGTTATGGAACACTGATCTATATAATTAATACGATATGATTTATTCAGAGCATTCGTGGAATAAAATTGAAACTGTATATGAAGTCCCATACTATATATGCATAGTGGAACTTCGATCTATCGTTTTTCGGCAAACACAGTCCCGACTAAACACGTACAATTGGTAAAAAAAATCATGCATTTATCGTTTCAGTATTTATTGTTTATTTACAACGATTAATAGATTTTGTTGAAAAATAATTTAATACTATTTTTGCTTATCATTAAAAATGCTTTCTCCTGTAGCTTATTTATTAAAGATACTACTGACTGTCGACTAATCGTCAGACGTAATCAGCTATCCAGATCTCTTAATCTTTCGGATTTAGGGAGAGTTGAAGGATTTCTATATCTCGGATCACTACTTACGAGTAACGGAAATTATGTGCCAGAAATAATAAGGCGAATAAGGATGGCTAAAAATGCGATGTCAAAGCTATCGACAATTTGGAAAAACAGGGGGATATTCAAAAAGACAAAAAACGTTTAGTGCAGAGTCTGGTATTCTCAACTTTTATTTTTATTTACGGAAAACATGAGAAAGAAAATTGACGCTTTTTAAATGTGGTGCTGGCGACGCCTGTTGAGAATACCATGGACTGGTAAACGCACAAATTCTGTCCTAAAAGAAATGGGGAACAAAAAAGACGACCGGATTTCAACTACACATCTCAAAAGGATTCTGTGATACTTTGGGCATCTAGCTAAAAGAAACGAAAGCCTGGAGAGGCTCGTTATGAGCGACCAAGAGAAGACCCCACGGACTTCACGGGATCCTCAGACATGAGAAATATTTCGATTTCTTGATTATTACATCTTCAAAATTTAATAAAAATATGATATTTTTTTATTATAATACTAAGATATTATATATTTATCGTTTTTCAGCATTTCTAGTTTTGGAGAGTGGTTCCTTGAAAATCAATGAATCAAGATTCCACTGTAGTATAAAGTGATACACAAAGTGATTTCGATATAATACCGGCTTCGATAGAACTTGATGAACTAAATTAAGAAATTTACAGATGAATGTTTAATTATTGGTATTATCCACAACGTTTACGTTGTGTACAGATCATTTTCAGTTTCGTTACCACTCCTACCGGTTTCTTCTCACAGAATTCAATAGTTTGAATTATAATTGGAGGCTTGCCGTGTTTACATTGAAGCCTTTAATTGCGTAATTATTCATTAATTAACGTCTGCATATATTTTCACATTCAGTCAATCAAAAATTGATGCTGCATGCGATGCAATCACCATAAACACACCATTAGCCAGTCGCTTAATAAGATCGCACACATTGCAGGGAAGCGGCAATCACAAAGGCTAATTTGGTCGAGTGCATAATTGCATAAGCGGTCATGCATTTTTGAAAAAAAAAATTGCCATGTAATTTTGAATCTATGGTAAATATACGGCTCGCAAATAATTTTCCAACCGGAATTAAGAGGCACGCACATCCTCTATACCTAATTCGATGCCATATTGTCCGCCATATCAATGTGTAATTAGTGCCCGGAACAACGATAAATCGTTGTTCGGCATGCGCGGGATTTGAATGACTGGTACATCACAAACCCGGAAAATTATTCTTGTTCCGTATCACTATCGCTGATTACTCAATAATATCGTATACAGTATTTTCGCTCGCTGATTATGATTTCGGGAAATGTGTTATGCAAATACATATTGTTTTACAACACCGAAAGGAGATGATACGGTGTTTCGCAAACGGCTCGATCGTGGCAAAATAAAAATCCGACGTAATTACCATCGCCGGAACAATTTGTGCTATCGCGTCAAACATTTCGAAAGATAACACAAATCAAATCTGCGCTCTTTGCGTAATTGCATAACTAAATGAAATGTGCACTCACTCTGGACTCTGTCTGAAATGGTTGACGGCGAACTGCAACAGCGAATGTTTAGCATCTCTGGATGGCGGCTCCTGCGACTGCGGCGATCCCTGTCCGGGCGAAATGCTGCTCGACAACGAGGGCCTCGAGGACCTGTCGTTGCCTTGGTTCTGCTGCACCAGCAACGCCATGTCCTGTCTCTCGACGGTTACATTTCCGCTCTGGACGACTCCTGCCGGCGGCAGACCGCGAGACGGACTCACCTTCGTCTGCAGCTGTGAACAAAACAAAACCACAATTAATTCGACTGAAGCGCTAGAGCTGAAACGCCGTCGGTCCTCACGTCTTCCGGGTGTGGCTCGGCGGCGTTGCTCTCGGTCGAGGACTCGGAACTGTCCTTGCACAAACACTGCTCTTCGCTGGTGGTCATGGCTAGACCTAATCAATCGGTCTGCGGGCTCGGACTGATTTGGTAAAAATGCAATCAGTGCAGATACCACATGGTGAGAGTTAGGAACCAGCAATGCGAGACAGTATATCACGAAGGCAGTAGAAACTCTAGAGACAAAAATCGTTCGGATTGCGTGCAACTATTTAACCGTGATAAGGAGTACGCTTCTACGATACGCACGTTAAGGCTAATCGCTTCCTGCGAGACATTCACCGAACAAATTGTATATTGCGAAATGTTAGAACTTTATTGATGGACGGTTAGACATCTATGCACACAATAACTTTCTAATAATCTACTTTGAATCCCCAATATTTTAATAAGATTGTAAAGAATTATTCAAACTCAAATCTAGTCAACTAATAGTTGGATAAAACGACTTAACAATGAGGAACAAAGAAATTCGTGCACTTTTCTGTTGACTAGAAATAGTAGTTAATTTTTATATCAAAAAGCAGTGGTCTTTCGAATCAAAAATCCATTCCATCCACCAAACCAGCGATAAAATAATCTGTATTTTATGCATTTAGTAGAAAAATACATTATGAATTAATAAAATCGGGTGAAACTGTTACTCCAGAAGAATATTGTCGATAATTAGGGACATTAATAATAAGAAATATGATAATTCTACGACTGTGCCACTTCTTCTAAAACAAGATTAAAAAATTAAAGAATTAATCTGATAAGTTCTACCGTGGCCTTTATATTCATCAGACATTTTTCATCAATATCTTTTTAATATATATAGTTATAGTATTTATGGGTCCGATTCCATGAGTGTAATAAAAATATTTTAGTTTTCTAGCATATTTCATTGGAACATTAAATTTTAAAAAAGGCAATATAGGATTAATATTAATATTATGAAGTTTTTCCGAGCTAATTATAAAATAATAAAAGAATAACATATTTAAAAAGTCAATTTTATTTCCATACTTATATTAATCTTTTCAATAAATATCTTTTTATATATTCGTAAAATTCAATTAAATAATTAAATTAAGAACGTAGATTCGACCAAAAATAGAGTGGAGAAGGTTAAACAATTATTTTTATAATATGGACTTCTTTGTTTTTTTAATAAAGCGATTAACGTTTTTATAAGAATTTATTTCTCTACGTAAAATATAATTAATTAAAATACATGTCAATTTTCTACTTAATTTGTATCTTGTACATATAAAAAAATAATTCGATTTTTTATAAATTGGAAAATGACATACAGTAAACCCCCCTATAACGTACACTCCTATAACGTCCCCCCTTATACCGTTTGCGGCAGTTTTTTCCTATAACGTCGTTCCCCCTACAGCGTATATTTTTTTAAACGCTAATTAGAAATTTCATAAAAATATTTTATGATTTTATATAATTAACTAATAAAATGTCGCTTTGATCTTCCCTGCCTTCAATTTGCGGGAAGATTACGTCACCTAAAATACAAAAGGATATCGCTCATCGCGTGAGTCAAGTCATTTGCGCTGGTAAACATGTAAACATGTCAAAAAAAAATTAAAATGTTTGATTTACTGATTTCCTTCAAATCAAAAAATATTATAATATATTGAAAAATCTTGAACGTCCCCCCTATAACGTGCAACCTATCTTGATGTATTATGATGGGTTTACTTTATTTTTTTTTGCACGTTTTTATATGTGTATCTTATTTATTTTTTACCGGTAGTCTTTCGACCACATCCTTGGTGTAAAAAGTGAATCCGGCCTATTTTCATTTCGAAATTTTGTTGAATAATGATTTAAGTGTAAAAAATAACGTTTTTCTATGATAATTAATCACATATTATGTGAATTATATTGTAATTCAACATGTGACATGCAGGTCAAAAAAGTAATCCGTACTAAAGATCCAAATGTTAATTGTCTAATTAAGACAGAAAGTTATATGGCACATGACGAATGGCGCCGATAACACTAAACGTATTGAAAAATATTCATTATCACTACAACGATGTGGGCATTCCAATTAAGAAATGAATGAGCGATGACAGCAAGAGTTATGGACCATCGCTAATTTTCAAAATCAATCTAATCATCGCGCATCCAAGGCGACTAACGGAGCGTAAATCTTTAATTTGGCCCTGGATTAGACGGTGTATAATTATCGAGACGATCGATACTAATCAGTTCGCACAGAGCACCATAACGCGTTTGCTCTATTAAGTAAAGCACTTTCTTGGATCTCAATCATACGACCGATAACAATTAAAGTGAAAGAAACCGAAAGCCCGAAGCATGTGTCAACAGCGACACGAGTGCGACTACATCGAAATAGGAAAGTTGCACTCCTATGTTATGCTATGATCGCAGAACCGGATGATGGAGAGTGCTAATATGTTGGTGATTAGTCACAGAAGCACGCTTGTCTATTTGTATGAGCTTTCATTAGAGTCAAACGGTGAGCCAATCTAATTTAGCAAACAGAGCTTGAACGGATCTGACACGTTAAGCTTCAGACGCAGTCGATGATTCTAGCGAAATTTGGTAATTATCTTTTGACAATAGTGTTAAAAAAAAATCAAGTAAGTGCGTTCAAATCTGTTGATGATTTCATGTCATCAGACAAATCATTTGGGGACCGAAGTATCACCTACAGTAGACCATCACGGAGAAAAACGTGAAGCAAACGATAATTTAATAGAAAAAAAATATCGTGGCTCTAGAATTGAATCATTTTGCGAGATTCGGATTTGTTCAAAATCACGAATGACAAAAAACAATATGCGAAAACCACATAAATTCAGTAGATCGTATGCATCTGAACCTGGATAAAGGACACGGTGTAGAAGAAGAAGAACTGAAACTCTACGGTTGGATGTGAAGTTGCTTTTAACCGTTTTAACGCGAGACGATAGACACTCATGCGTACACGAATTGGGCCTACAACCTACTACATGCGATTTTAACTCATGTATACTTAACCCTTTGCACTCCAAAGGTTTTTTCAAAAAGTTTGTACCAGCTCCAAGCAATTTTAAAAATATATAAAAATTTACAATGGATGTTTCCATCCCCCAAAAAATTCCATTCCACCACCATTTCAGAATTTTTCTCATAAAACAATACGACGTCGCATATTGGTCAGCCGTGTCTACCCCACCCATATTTTTTATGTGAGTATTAATTACGCTGGAAAGCTTTCTAATAAGTTCAGGTTGGGTAGTAGGTTGAGAATCTAAACTCTCAACTATACTGGTGGGATGATGATGTATACTTCGTACTTAGTATTGTTCCTTCGTTTTATCTCAAGCTAATACCAACTATCTTTCTAATGCTGAATTTTCACCCAACTTCTACTAATTTCGGTTTTATTTTGGAATCTGACCCAATGAAATGTTTTTCTTCAGATAACTCCAGTCGTTCTAATATCTCATCTAATTTACTCATGTAACCTAACCTAACCCTAACCTAACCTAACCTAACCTAACCTAACCTAACCCAACCCAACCTAACCCAACCTAACCTAACCTAACATCATTGCTTTCAAATGCATTGACAGTGGAGATCTTCCTAGCTCGAGACATTTTCTGGGCTATAAATGTTAAAAATTAACACCGGATGTAAAAACTTACGAAACACCTCTCAAAAAATAATCCTCTCAGTATCAGTTCAACAGATACTAAACATCGTTGAAAGTGTACATTATACCTGCACCTGAACACATTTTTTTCCTACATTCCAAGAAACAATTGAGATAGTTCAATTGAAAAAAATAGTATTATCTCTTCTAGGACATATTCCTGACTCATCAGGTAAAATATCCGAAATGCTAAAAATAGTTTGTAAAATAATTAAAGAAAAAATGTCCACACGTTGTGGACAGTGGAGCTGCTGGTAAAAAATAGCTGTCCAATACGTATGGACAGTGGAGTACAAAGGGTTAAGTTAACTAGAGAGGGATACGTTGTGGTTCTTGGTTATAAAATCAGTTACAAAAACACTGCTAATAATCACATAAAAAGTTTAAAATAAATTTAAACATATTAATATAATTTTACAGTTAATCGATGGCTAAAAGAAGCAATGTGTCTAGGACATGTTTTCTATAAAAATAATCTAGTTTTTACAGGTCAGAAGAAAGAGGATAGCCCGAAAAGATGCTATTGTTAGTACACTGCGTAGTAACAAACGGGAAATTCTCCAAGAATTAAAAAGTTCAGGATGGAAATGAATGTACTGTAAAAATGAGAAGACGTAAGTGTCTTATTTACAGCTTATGATATATTTTACGACAAGATTATTTATTGTGATTTACCAAGGAGTGGATACTATGGATCTATTAAGTTCAGCGAATAGTACTGCTCGTAAAACTTGTGGATGGACTTTTAAGCATATGAATAATATTACCTGTCAAATAAAGTAAGACAGTGGCAAATACCTAAGAGATTTTTACATCCACATGAGTGAACGGCGTCGTTAAGCTACATATAGAAAACATAAAATACAATAACTTGTTGTCGAAGTCATTAAAAAAAACTATAATTTTTTACTTTTTATCAATAAAAAAATACAGAATGACAAAATACACAGGAAATTTTTGAAAGCACATTTTTAGCATCTGCTAAGAATTAATTAATTTGTTGTAATACTATTTTTATACTTTTAAATTAATAATAATTAAAGAAAATATTACTATAAATCGTAGTCGAATGACTATTTACCGAATAACATTGTTTTTAGAAGTTGTGAAGCGATTAATTTTAACTATTAATCCACTTTCCCTCATTTCTGAGGAACGAGACAATGTGCGTGATTCCCCTTATGGAGGACCATGTACATGGTTTTCATGGGAATATATAGTGCAGTGGCTTCCCGTTGCCTTCTGCACCGCAGTGATTTTTTTTATACCGAAGAAAACTGTTGCTTGCTTTCCAGCTTATATTTTTGACGATTCATTTTTTGTGAAATGAAGGTCGTCGGCCTCCACCCCACCCTCTTCGGAATGGTCACCCATCCAAGTACTATCTGCACTCAGTAGCAGTTAACTTGACAATCGTAATTCGATTGTAATTATCTCCAAGCTATGACAGTTCATAGAAGTTTATTTAGTTAGGATTAAATATCCTTCATTGAAAGAGAAATTTAATTATTTTTATACATTCATTTCACGCACTTTTCCAAAAGAAAATTAATATGTATATGGATAATTCGTATTATTGGCATTGTCACGTTCATGAATTAATTTTTAAATTAGTAATATTATATTGAAACATTTTACATTGTATAATAATTTTCCGTAACAGAGAAAGGACTAATACAAATTTGCCGCAACAAATTAGCTACTTTATGTCCAAGTGAAATGAAATGATTTTAACAAAACAATTTATGAAATAGAGTGAAATTTTCAATTCAAAGGTCATACGAAGACCTACGAGTCGTGTCTTGACAATTTAAAGCGTGAAATGTAACACAATGAGCAAAGGGAAATTGTGTACTTGAAAAAATAGAAAATAAAGTATACATACAAAAAAAGATAATGCTGTATAATTACGATTGAATCCATCAATAAATTTAAATACGCCTAGAAAAAATGAATAATGCACTAGTTTCGATGGCGGTTATGGAAGTTTGATGACCGTCATTACCGGTCTGGGTCAAGATCGCGTAATGTTACCATCAATCTGATATTCGGCTAATGATTCATTTGGGGCCAACTGCTGGCCTATCCATGGTGCTCCATGAAATTAATTCGTAATGTGCACCGCGGGTGCAGATCCATCATTGCCGTGGGTAGAAAGTGGCCGTTTGTTGCAATTTTCCACTTTTTTGCGAATGAAACTGGATGTCCAGCCGGCTATGTAGAAGCACGCACTTTTTCTTAAAATGCTTTCCCCTTAGAAACGCCAACAGGTCCAGCGAAGACTTTCACGCGTGATCATCTTTGACCATCGTAGAAGACTTAGTAATACTAGTGAATGACTGTCATTTGACAATTTGATGCAATTACCATCGCAAATTCTTATGCAATTAATCCAAGTAGTGAAGCTTAGGCTACTACTACTATAAATTGCATGAATCACACAACATATTTAAGATTTCAATCTAAAGATCATATATTCCAAGAAAATGTCAAAAACTTTCTAAAACAAATCACTAGTCTTCTAGAAAAATTGTAATATATGTACATAAGTAATTAAACAATTGATGTGATCTCCGTGTTAATTGAGTTTTAGAAAGTCAGTAGCACTTAAGCACCAAAGGAAAATTCTACTTATCGCAAGAAAAGATTTATTACATCCCAATAAAATTTACAAAAATAAGATGTTATAAAAAGATTATTTAAATGCCCGTTGTGTGGAAACAGCAAATCATCAAAAAAAAAATATAGCATTATTGTTTTATTCAGGAGAATTAATATAACAATATTCAAATGACCAAGACAGTATTAGAAAACGTTGAATAAAAAATACTTACATATGAGAATGATGGATTAATTACATAGTTTTAAAATGATAAATAATATGGATTTTATTAAAGGTTGCTGTTTAATATATTCATCACTCAAAATGTTATATGACGCTATAATTATATGACGCTTAATAAAACCTAAAGTTTGATTAAATTTTACTATTATTAAAAATGCATTGATGATTAGATAAAAAAAAACTATTATAACAAAACCCAGTAGAATAGATTTAGGTTGCATTCGGAATTAGTTGGGAAAACGATTTACAGTGAAACCCCGTATTTACATTTTTAAGGTACTAATAAAACTAAACGTTATTAGGGGGAAATCTTAGATTTCGGGGTTAGAAGCGGGGTACTAAAATTAAACGCTAATAGCGGAAATACGTGAATTTAAGCAGACTTTTATAAAAACGGGGTTTTACTGTATATATATTTTATCTCTAATTCATCTAAAGCAGTGGTCGCCAAACGGTAGCTCGCAAAATACTGCCGGTCGCTCGCGAGCGGCATTTCGGTAGCTTGCGTAGGATATTTTAACATATTTATAAAATCTGCCTTTTAAATTTTATTTTGGCCTAGAAAGAAAAGAAACCTACTCAAGGCTCTGATAGATAAGCTAAATTGCTAGTATCCTTAGATAGCAGACCTCCTGCTCCGCGCAGAAATCCGTTTTAATAAAATTCTACCTACAATAGTCAAATTTTTCAAGGAAAGTGATGAAAATGTTCAAGCTTACAGATGATTGCGGTATGCGGTTATTTTAAGCGATCATTTTGGAATAAGTCAAATGAACTAAATGTTAATCAAGGACAAGGTGTCATTGAAGAAGTTAAACATTTCCCCTGTTTGAAAGAGAAGCTGGAAAAAAAAATGAATTGTAAAGGATTTTCTTAAGTAGCTCAACAGACAATCTTAATTTCGAAAGTAGATCGCATCCTCATTAGCTGGTGACCCTTTGTTCTAGAACATATTAAGTATTTGATAAACACGATTCTATAATTCCAAGAAATAAAATAGTGTCAGTTCAACATAGATTCTTTGATATTCGATTCAAGTTCATCGACCGATGTGATATGTTGGAAAATTAATATTATACAAGAACCACAGATTGGAATTCGCAATATGCTCTCTGGAAGTTGAACATATGAAGCGCCAGTTATCATCAACATTTTAATTTATATACATTCAAAATTAATATTTTTAATATTTAACCCTATAAAAAATCGGCACGTATGTAGCGTTACTCCTAAAGATCATTTGTGATCCATATTGTGATTAGGATTTTTTTCGGTCATTTAAAATCTCACACACACATGAATGTTGTCGGTCACGAAAATTGATTGGTCGCTCATTGTGCACATCACGTACACTGTACGAATTGTTAAGTACGTTTCCGTTATATGGGAGAGATGCCGTGGACGCGTTTTGCATTTACATGAATAATCAATGATTGTCTGATGTACATATTTTTTTTTCATTATAATAAGTTACTAGACACCATCGACACGAAGAATGAAGCTAACATAATCACCATAAGACTTAATTAAAATCAAAATAATCGCGTGTAGTGGATATGAAGCGTTACAAGATCGATGCTGATATCGGATTTATTTTTTGGCATATGAAGATCACGTCAGCTGTCGAATTATGCATTTATGCTGTCAAATAGTGTAAAATATACTTGATGTTTTTTTAAAAAAAATCAACGCGAATAATCAATGATTGATTTTTAACGATTCTTTTGAATAAAATCAAAATTACATGCAATTTAATTCATTGAATATGCAAATATAGATTAAATTAATAATATTATTAATAAAACAATAAAAAAAAATACAATTAGTACTCAAGATTATGCGTAAAAAGATATACACTGAAACATATGTAAAACTGTATTTTTATTTCCTAAAATCGATTAATTAACACCAGGTTAAAAAATAATTTATCAGTGATTAATTAATTTTAATTTTTCCTAAATATTTTATGATATCGTCCACGTGAAAAATAGATGTATTATATTTTAGATATATTTAAAAGGAGCCTTTAATTTATTCATTAATATTTATTACGATTTTTAAAAACAATCAATTCAACTTTCTCGGGAATATTTTGCTACTGAAAATTATAAAGATAGCAATTATTTCAATTCGTCATATAAAAAATACAACTTATTTTCATTTGATAGTTATCTTAATAACTCTTATGATATTTTTCGTAAAAACATTTTTTAACGCTTAAACGCCCAATAGGGGACCGCGGATTTACGTCATTCCACTGCTCTACGGTCCCGTACGGGACCAGTGATTATGGTATAATTTGCAATTCGATTACACTGATTTATGATAATATTATTAAAAATATGAATATTAGCTTACATAAAAAATGACTTTGAGATACCGATACATAATTTTATTTTCAGTTTCGATAAATATTTATGTCATACTGAGTAATATAAACGTTACAAAGTCGATTCTTGGGATAAGTGTTGTTAATAAGGATACAGGTTTTTTCCATACTTAAAAAAATAATCCTTTGTTGTGACTGATTTTTTTATCTGTAAAAATGGGTTCGTTTTTTTTTACCTAGAGAATTATAACGGTGCAATTTTTGGTGCTGGTGTTAGTTGAAAAGTTTAAATAAAGCTTTCGTAAATTATAAACAATCTTTTATTTTGCTAATGCTTTTTATTTAACCCACATAGACCACAACTAGTTTTGAAGATATAAATATTGCGCAAGTTGCGCAAATATTTAGCAAAAAATTGTTGGGCACTTAAAAGTAAATAATTAATATAGGTTTAAAAAACAGGAAAAAATATAATTTACGTCAGTTTAAATGGGGTCACTATTTAAATTTAGTCCTTATTCTGAAACTGTGTAATAAGGAACATTTGTATAATTTATATTACAATCATTTTCATAAAAAAATATGCACTCATAGATTTTTTTTAATTAATCCAGAACAGAAATGTAGTTACAATTAAATTATATATTAATTGTTACTTTTCAAATGTAAAGGGTCTAATGTGAATACTATTTGTATTGTAAAAACAATATTGCATTTCCCACAGAGTTTCTTAGTTTTTTATTAAAATTTTACAAATTGAACGCATCTATAAATTTGGTATTCGATATTGATTTCTAATATAGAATATAATTAAAATTATATGAAAATTATCATGTTGATAGTTTCTTCAAAAATTTTCTCATAACCCAAGAGATCAAACGAGTCAGATAGTTATCATACTAATTTTTATTACACAATATTTATTAAAAAAAAATGTATAATTGGATATTTTTAACCCGAGCCAAGGAAAACGATGAGATAATTTCCGTTACTCATAAAATGTAATTTATATCAAGTGCCACAATTTACGGAATATGACTCAACAACTAAAATGCAATGCGTAATTCCCACGTGGGGACCCGTGAGAAAATCCAGATTTTCATTTCATCCGCACGTGAAAACGATCCGGCAATTAATTGCGCACTGTGTCGCAACACCTGCCAGCCAAAATTCACCTACAATTGCGCAATTGTAGCTTTTTTTTAATCATCCTAAAATACTGCCATTGTATTCGGCATTGATTATGCGAGTAATTGAAATAATTCAACCGAAAATATTATTTGAATAAAAAAAATCGGTAGTAGATAATGTGGCGGAAGTGCGATAATGGCAACGTCGCTAAATCTAGTTTTCATAAATCGTCAGCTTTGTGTGAACTGAAAATTGTTTTCACTTTCACCGCCAAATATTTGTATGCGCTTGTTTGTATTTTTGAATTGAACGCTATTATGATAATGTTATTGGCCATAATCTGAATTTGATTGACCAAAAAAAAAAAAAGAAAACGGATGCTGTCCGGATTTAATCCTACACGCTGTCATGGCGTAAAAAATAATGTAATGCTTACAAACTGTGACCATGTTCGTTAACACAATCGATAATTATATAACATTTTAAAATATAATATAATTCCAATAAATATAATAATAACTAAAATAATTTGAAATTGTATATAATAATTCATGTTACAAGGTTGAAAACATAAAATGATTTTTAAAAGTATATATTTTTATACATTAGGTCGCGGTATGAAAATGTTTTAGAAACACTGCAATAATCATGCACAATTTATACAATGGATATTAAAAATATTTAGACGAATTATATCGCACATATTAAAACACGTACGTGTTTGACATTAACAAATAATATATATATAAAGTCAACCCTCCTATAGCGTTTGCGGCGGTTTTTTGTATAGCGTTCCCTCCTATAGCGTTCGTTTTACAAAACGTAATATATTATTAATGTGCATTTTAAATATGTACGTGCACTTAGAAAATATTTGTCAGCGGCTGTTTGCCCCTTTACCTCTCTATGCGTGTTTTGTTCTTTTTTTGGTGAATCACTGTCTATCATTTCATTTTCTTATATTCACTCATTCTAATTTTTTATAAATTTAGCGACTGGTATTGAAAAAATCTCTATGAAACGTGATGACTCTAACAGTAATTAAATGCATAATTACCCAATATGTTTTTAATATATTTTTATTTTATATTAATATGTATCCTAAAATAAAACATATTTCGGTAAAGGTTTCATAGTATATATTTACCTTTTTATTATTTATTCATCATATTCAAAAGCATTTTAAAAAAGTTAACTAAAAAAACTGCCCCTTTAAACTCCCCTGGCACATCTGTTGCGAATGAATAAACTGAAAGAAATATGCGAGGGCAATAACACCTCGCGCATTTAGGCACGAGCTACTGTTATCCAATTAAACATGTGCAAGGTCATTGAAAATATAAAAATGGGTTAAATATTTGATTTGCTTCAAATCGCAAAGAAAGTTAAAAAGAACTTAACCCCAAATTTTGTATGGGTGCCTAACTTTCTAAAGCGTTTTTTTTCTATAGCGTGGTCCCTATCTGAACGTTATAGAATTGTTGGCTGTATATTCATTTGAAATGTTATAAAGCAGTTGTATTCAATCTTTTAAAATTTCTATAAAACTATGTCTTTAGTTAAATTATGCATGAAAACGGGAGTTTTTAACCTTCAATCACAGTTTTAATTTTTATCCTCGAAGGTGTATAACTAATTTTTAAACAATTAACTTGAAAATAAATTAATCACTATAAGAAGAATCATACTATTAAATAAAAATAAAAAACGATGTAATTTTGTTAAAAATAATTTGACAAAATGATTAATGTACAGTATTTGTGAACTAAGTCTGGAAAATATCTTGTTTTATTCCATGGTCCTTTTTTCCCCAGGGTCTATTTCATTCTTTAACGTTTTCCACTCTGGATATTCTCATTAATTGTATGTTACGAATATATAAAAAAAAGATTTTCATTGCTAAAATTAATAAGAAACATATACAGTGTACTCTCGATTATCCGTGCATGGATTATCCGGTTTGCGGGTTATCCGTGCCTGAAAATATTTTGATTGATTTTTTTCTATTATGCTTATAAGACGCATTAATGAATTGCGATCTTGAATATGCGCGTTGTTTGAACGAAATACGTATAGGGAAACGTCGCCTTGCCATTAATTTCGACATTTATTGCCCATATTTGTGAGCTCTCGGGACTTCGTTTGTTCTAAAAAATCTAATGTTCACGAAATCTTCGGTCTCTTTCCAAATGTCTTTCGTAGTTTGTTTATTCGGATTTAGCTGCTTCCCTGGCAGTGAGCAAGATTTTTTTGTCAAACAAAAAAAAATAAATCAGAGGCGTTTGCTAGAGATTGGCGTGGATTCTGCAAGGTCCTTCCGGAAAGAAAGGCTAGAAAACATTGACATTCGAAGATTTTGAGTCAAAAACGAGCAGAGGGAATACCAATTAGGGGCAAGTAATGCACCGAAGCAGCAAAGACATTTCACGAGAATCCTAGGACAAAAGAAAGTTCAACGCGCCTCGTCAGGCTGGATGACGAGGTTCAGAAACTAACGATACGGGCTTCGTCAGCTAACGTTTCCAGGAAGAACGTCTCAGCTCAAATGCTGAAGCTGCTGACGAATTCTATCAAATTTAGCGGAAAGAATGTTACCGAAAATTGCAATCTGATCAAAATTTTATAATGCGAAGATGAAACTGGCCAATTACTTTTAGGTGCTTACCAACAAAACGCTAGCTTCGATGAGTGAAAAGTCGGCTCCTGGACATAACTCGTCTAAAGAAGAATAGCTATTATGTGTTGTGGGGAAATGCATCAGGAACTCATAAAATGAACTTTTGAGTTGGAAAAGCAAAAAAAAAACACACTACGATCGTAAGGGGGACTAAAATAGAAAATCTTCAAATCACGATTATTATGGTCAGAAAGGACATGTGGATGGACGAAATTTTCGAAGATTGGTTAAAAAAAGAAATGGAGTCCCAGAGATTACGATTATTTTTTGAAAATAAAGGGATTGCCACAGAAACCGTTTGTTAGCTTCTCATCGAATGAAAGCATAATGAAGACAAAACGATGGACTAATGATTACAAAATTTTTTTTGCCGGACCAGGTGTTATATCATCAATGAAACGTCTTTATCGTCAAAAACTTCTGAAAACTCTTGTCGAGGAAGATGATGATAATCTGATCAATTTTTGGAAAAAAATGACGGTATTGGATATACATGGGATAGCACAATCTTAGTCAAAAGTAAAACCAGTAACACTCGTTCGATCATGGAGAAAGATTCTTCTGACATGAAACAGATTTAATGGATTCGAAGAAGGAATGAAAAGAAATTTGTATCTGAAATGTGTGGATTATTGGGAATTTTTTTTTTTTTGAAGACGCGTATATAGAAAACGTAGAGGAGTGGCTCAATCATGATTTAAATGTTTAAGGCTTTGAACGCATGGACGATCCTGATATCGTTTCTTTTGTTACTCAAGAGGAAGAAAATGACATTAATACTATAAGCGTAGAAGATACCAGTAGTCATGAAAAGGCATTGAATTGTATTGAAACATTGCTAGATTACGCCGAACAAAGGGGAACTGGCTATAATAATGTAATAGCTTTAAGAATATTTCGAAGTGAAATAAGAAGCTCGATAAAAAAATCTCAAAAACAAATTAAATAACAGATTTTTTTAATTCTTGTACATATAAAAGTATACTTTTTTATATTTTTAAGTTCGTATATATGATAAAACAATTTATTTTTACTTATTTGTTTGTGTTTTCTTGATAAATAATGAATATAAAAATAATGTGTTAACAATTTGTGTTGTATATATGATATTATATTCGAATTATCCGTGTTTCTCGACTATCCGTGATCATCCTCCCCAGCATTAACCCGGATAATCGAGAGTGCACTGTATAGTTTTAAATTGATATTCTATTCAATAAAAAACGTGGTTAAATATTTATGTTAAAAAATCTTTTGTTCACATGACAGCTATTATTTTGTAAAATCTATTTTAAGCATGATACGAAAGAATCTAATTAATATTTCTTTATAATTAGAAAAAACAAAAGAAAAGATTTTATTGATAAAGTAACAAAAGTATTCAACGTAGTTTTAAAAATATGGAATATACTGAAATTTATTATTTAAAAGTATGTCATAAAAACAATGATAGTGCAGTTATTTAACTGCATTCTAATATATTTTTAATTAAATAAAACCCATTCCAATTAATCAATGGCTAATGCCTGCCGCCACGAACAACGGAACAGACCACGACAAATGACCGGAAATGGCCAAACCCAATGGCAAATCGGAGGACGGACAGATTTTGAAAACAATACAGCCCGTAGCGGACATACACATGACGCATAATATATGGAGCAAATCGTATGGATTTCCGTTAAAAATTGTTGGCGATCACTGGCGCGCACTTCCGGTGGTCAGTGACGGTGTGATGACATGGACAGGAAGAGCGTGGGAACCCGGCGATCGATTCGAATCGATTGATGGATGTGTGAACGAGATTTGAATTAATGTGGATGCTGTGTGCAATACGAAACCCCTCGAGAGCATTATAGCATAATGAGTTTTGTGTTTAACTTGGTAGCAAAATTATTCCGTTTAATGGTAGCCCATTGCGATATAATTGTGGCCCGGGATGTATGGCGTCATCATCATCAAGTATTGATTTAACGGCGTCGTTATCGTTGGTTCGCGCAGGACGAAAGACGCGGGTATCTTGGTGTTCTCTTAATGTCTAATAATATTACATTGTTATTAGAATCTGGATTAAAAATCTCGATATCTTTATTAGTGTATAAAAATATACGGACATGATAACTTAAGAAATTAAATTCGAAATTCGAACGCAGAATTTAAATTGGAAGCTTTTAATTCTACTACTGATGGTAGTAAGAAGCTGATCATACAGACAGTTTCAAAGGGCTTAGAAATATTATTAATATGGCTTATTCTTTATGGCAAGATTCGTCAGGCAATCAAGCTTTCGTTAAACAATGAATTCTGATTGGAAAGCATTTAGAACAATATTTAATTAATGAAGTAGTGAGCTACGAAGAAAGATCTGGTGTAAATGAAGTTGTAACTATAAGTAATATCTTAGGATTAGAGGGGAGTGATGATGATGTAGAATATTATAGATGATCATAAAACCGTAGTCAACACCATAATAAAACAAGAATGCAAAGCAGGAGTGTCTATTTTTCGATGACAAGTTGGTGGTTTATTCTAAAACATAACCCCTCTAATCGCTATTGTCACGCGGGCGTGACAACTGCTCATTCACTCCACATGTCAGCGACACATAGTAAAAGTTTTGTGGAATAGGTTTACTCAATACATGATAACATCTAAAACTATATTTTTTGGGTTAAAGAAAATCAACAACTCCAGCTAAGAAGCTATAAGAAACTCATCGCCATTTTTATATTGAAAAATAATATGTTCCAAATGTTTATTTATATTAATACAGTAAGAATCGTTATTTCTTATTTAACCGATCCGTCAAGGCGGCTCGAAACAAACGGCGTTGCCCGATGGGGTCAATTTAGTATGAATAAGATATAAATATCAAGATATTAATGATTTTTTTATTAATATCTTGATTTTTTTAAAAAAAAATGGAATATACTAAGAATAAGTTATTCATGATATATATTAGTAGAAAAATCTAAAATATCGACCATATTTTGGAAATCCCTATTAATTAATGTGACGCGTATGAGGATACGATGCCCTCACGGTAACGTCTCGCAGACTTCTCGCGACACGTGTCTAGTATGTTTCACTCGCACTTGACACATCGTACCGGATGCAAGCAAGAAAAAACATAGCACCGATTTTTATTTTTTTTATGAAATAATGGTCAATGATTATTTATAGATATTATTAGATATTATTTTAGAAAAATACAAAAAAGTTTGGGACATTTTTAAAGAAAAATAAAAATTCACGGGGTTGCAAATACATCCCTTAATACTGTTTACGGAAAATAAGTCCCGGTCTTATTTTTTGTCTCTAAATATTAATAATAGAGTATTGTTATACTTGACACTAAATATTTTACATTTTTATTTCTTACACCAAGTATGACTTATATTAGAAGGACCTAAATATAATGTCGTATTTTTTAATGAAACTTAAACTCATATTTCTAATTATTTTTTATGAAAATAGACCCCCAAACATTTCAACTCAATTGAATGAATTCTTTATCAATATCTTGATTTTTTTAAAAATAAAAATAGATATACATTATATATGTTAGTAAAAAAATCACAAATATCAACGAAATTTTGAAATTTTCTACTAATTAATATGACGCGTAAATGACGCGCACACGGCGATGTCTCAGTCGCAATCTCAGGGTTCATGCCACGTGTGTCTCTAGTACGGACTCACTCGCACATGCGCGATGTTTTTTCTCCCTCGCATCCGGTACGGAGTGAATAGAAACGCATATTATTGTTTTTATTCTCAAAAACGGATCATACATCAACGATTATTTTTAATATTTTTTCTTTAGACTTTTTTTAAACAAATACAAAAAGTTTGTGATATGTAGGATTTATA